>JAVQJG010075618.1:0-11699 GCA_036024015.1 Craterocephalus amniculus | reverse complement strand
AGACGGGCATGATTAGTCTGTCCTCCATGTCTGTCTTTTGTTAAGTAATGAGAACAGCTTCCCGACCTTACTTCGTAGCATATCTGCTAAAGCTAAAGCTAAGCTGCGCTGATTGGTTGGCGCTCCGCGTCAAGCAGCGAAAGTTCAGATTTTCCAACTCGAGCAGCGGCTGCTCTCACCGCGTGTCAAGAGCAGCGAGAGCAGCGGACGCTCAAACGCCCAAAACGTGCTGCCCCCGACGCTCAAAACGCGCTGCTCAACTGCTCGGCGCGCCTTGACGCGCATTTACATAGACTTTACATGTAAACCTGACGCTCCTGACGCTCTCGCTGCTTTTGGTCTGAACGCACCATGAGGACTCACTGTTTTGCTGCATGACTTCAAAGCTCATGTAGGTAATGACAAGAAGCGATGGCCTACCGGAGCAGAACCCAAGTGGTGCAATGATACAATCGGTTTCTCACCAGAACTGACCTTTACTGTTTATATAACGTTAAAACAAGCAAATCAAAATGTCCCCTATGTTGGCCTGAACTATTTGACGTGGTGCTTTTACTCACCACGCCATCTCAGTTCCATCAGTGAGAACATTTTACCTCCGTGCTCATCTCCTTGTGGATTCAGCTCCCTTCCAAGTGCAGCCTGGCAGATAATGGCTGTTTTGTTTAGTGGTAGATCTGCCCAAAGTACATAACATGAATTATTCATCTGCTGAAGATTGCACTGGAAAGCAATTGCAGGGCAAACAGTTTGCCGAGCCGAAGACACACGTAAAGGGGCGTTCTTGTTGATGTAACACTGCGTAGTTTGTGCATGTGCGATGTTTTATTGATGCAAATGTCCCGACCTCGCCGGCGTCAGGAGTCACCAACCTCATGAAATCTTTGCCATGCTTCATTTAACCGCTCTGAGGAAATAACACTGGCATGCAAGAAACTATCAACACTCCTGCTGTCTCATTTCCTGTCTGTGTGTTGCTGCACTTAACCTGCACAGCAGAATTCTTCTCAGCTCTGCGTGGTGTGTTGTGGAACACTTTGACTGCTCATGCAGGTAAACACAATAGGTTTACTAATGGAGGGAAGATGTCACTGGGTACGCCACACTTTCCTCCCATACAGAGGCCCTGTCTGAATCCGGCTCCAGCTTTAAAGCCTGACACCGTTAGCCTGTTAAGAAGTTTTCTGCTGACTATGAGAAGAACTTCTATTTGACCCCTGTAACACATTTCCAAGCCAGTGAAGCTTCTTTTTGATTGTGAAGCCATGCTTATTCAAGGATATAATGTGCACAGCACAGACATGAGTGGGGCCACGCTAGGATGAGGGCTTTTAGATCAATGTGCTTCCCTTGAGAGCAGCTGACTTTTTGCACTAACAATAGTCAAGCAACAGTGATTTTTATTGCAGAGGAGGTTCAAACACATCAACTCTCGATGAAGTGCAAGGAGAGAAAAGCAATCCAAGCTGTTGGAGGACACCGGAGAAAACAGGGAGCTAAATGCTACTTTGTTGGAAGCTTGTCGGAAACTTTCAAGCATAATATGGTGAAGGTCTAGACCCGCCTTATTTCCTTGAAGAAGCATTTTCTTTTTCTTTACAGCTTTCAATTTCTAAGTTGTCCCCTCCCTCCAAAAAAAACCAAACAAACAAAAAAACAACCAACAATGTCAGTATCTGAAAATGATTCTCATATTAAAAGTACAATTTAGTCCACTGTCACACAAATCGTGGATTATCACCGGGCACTCCGGCCTCCTCCCACCGTCCCAAGACATGCATGTTAGGTTAATCGGTTACTCTGAATGCTCCCTTGGAGTAAGATGTTTATCTCTCTGTGTTTATATACCGATGACCTTTTGGTTGCTGGGATATGCTGTTACATCTTTGTCTGGTTATATTGTCCTGATAAACACTTTAGCCTGCTCCGGTTCTCCTTTCCCTTGTTAGTTATGCAGAGTTGGGCCAGGAGCAGGAGACCACAGCGCACCGCTGCTGTCCAGCCTCACTGAAAGCTGTGCACTTTGTAATGTAAAATGTTCAGATGTTATTCATTCTTCACTCCTTGGCTCCATTCGAGGGCTGTCCACGTAGTCAGAATCATAATGCAGCCCGGCTAAAACTGCACAGGCTCTACCATCTGGTTTCAGCTTTGGCTGAGATGTGCGATGGGCCTGGTCAAGCGGAGGTTTTGTAGTGGAAAGGGTCTTTGCGGAGTAAATGAAAGGAGTGAGTGGGGAGAGAAAAAAGGACACAAAGATATAAAACTACCACAGTAAAAAATATATATATAACAGCTGCTGTAAAAAAAGAAAAAACATCCCACGGGATTTGTTAGAAAACACAGCAGACAATCATCAGGAGCACCTACATGCAGACGGATGCTGAAAACCCTGAACAGCATTCAGCAGTCCAGCATCGTACTGTAGCAGCAGAATGATTGTCTGACTGCTGTTTTGTGCCGAGCAAATTCACTTTTTCACTTACAGTTTTATACTGTATGTATAAAGTCCCTCTTGAGAATATGAGATCTTAAATCAACATCTTAATGCTGGACCTGACCCGACGGGACAGAAGGAGAAAAAGGGGAACCCAAAAACAAACGACACGATACAACAAACAAGTAGTCCAGGCTACCTACAACACACTACGCTGATACAAACACACAACTGAGAATGTGCTGAGGAGAAGGTAAATAATACTAATAATAGGAACAGCAGTAATTGATAAAAACAGCAATAACTGATTTATTTTGGAGTGTGGTGATCTCCCCTGAACGACGTAAATGCTGTGAGCTGGACTGAGGTGATGTGTGACAGCGACCCTTTCATACTGAAGCTCACGCTTGCCAGCATCACTGGGTGTACCTCACAGCTGCACTGCATCTGTTCTCGGTCCAAGTGAGCTTCCATGAGCTTAGTTTGCGTTAGCATGCTGATCTAGCCACAGCTGCATATGAGTCTTACTTCCTCCTCGGTTCGGATTAGAGGCCATCTCAGCAGTCCAGAACGGTCCTACAGATCTCCAGGAAAACTTGCTCTAACCACTGGGTCAGAATTATGACGGTGTAGGTTTCTGCGCGTTGCAAAGTTTCTGACTCTGCAGGAGCTCTTCCATTAGTCTCGACCCACCATCCCCAGCATATCCCCAGTAGATCGCCCACACTAAGCCATTTCCTTGTTTGAATGCTGCTGGTCTAGTGTTATTGCAGCTTAATGTTCATGGTTGATGTTGCTGTTAAAGCAAGTGAAACCTGCATGTTTTCCATGTTCTCTTTGAAATATGTTGGAGTAAGACTTTGATTAAACAAAATATTTTACATTGATGCCCGACAAGTAAAAATGATTAATAAAAATAATAATAAAAGTGAAATGAAAAAAAAATTTAATTTCTTTTTCATTTATTTGAAAAAATTTAGATTTTTTTTTAACAAAAATCAACAAAAAAAATTTCTCAATTTTAAAATTGTGAAATAAAAAATCCCGATATTCGATTTTTCAATAATATTTTCCCAATGTATTAAAATGTATTTACCGTTTGGTTTTACTGTTTTATTAGATGCTGGACAAGCTCAGAGACCGATGGACCTCCACCAGTTTATGGGAGAAGCTTGAGCAGCAGAAAACTGTCATCACTGAGCCCCGCGGTGGAGGCAAAGGAGATTTTGACGAGCTGCTTCACACGTACTACGATGCCATCAAATACTCTGAGGGTGGAGGTATGGCTGCCATCAAACTGACTTTGACTATAAAGTCATGTGGATGGATCTGATCTTGTCATATTTCAGAACTTTATTATTCTTTACGCTGATATAAACTGCTGTTCTTCTGTTCTAGATGGTGCCTTGCTCATTGCTGTGTGCAGGGGGAAAGTCAGCGAAGGGCTTGACTTTACAGATGACAACGCCAGGGCCGTGGTCACCATAGGAATTCCTTTCCCAAACATTAAAGACCTGCAGGTAAGCAGATGAATACATGGGTAAACTAAAGGTATGGAAGCAAAGAGCTGTGAAGAAATCTAAACTTTTTTACGTATCAGTTGCACCTTGAAGATGAAAACTAAACCTGCCTTTTTCCTGCTCTGTAATACAAACATTCATTTCAGTTCAAAGGAGGTTAGCTTTTTTTATACTACACCATTTCACAACAAAATATCTCAATGGCCTTTTACAGACACCATCCAGTTTAATCCAATGTATTGCATCCCAGTTTAAACAAACCCATTATGTTATCCACATTAGTCCACTTTATAATAACTGTGTTCATATAAACCAGTTAATTAAAATAAAAAAGGAAACGTCCCTTTTTTAAGAAGATGTTTTGGGCTTCAGTGGTCTTTATCGGCAGCAGAGTGACAGGAAAGGGTTAAGTCCTATCTCGGTGCCTGGCCCAGGACTGGACGATTTGGTTCAGTAATCCTTCATCAGTGTCAGGAGAATGGTGGACATCCATTGTCTTCTCTCTTCTCATCACATGGATTTAAACAACCAGACCTGTTCCCGTGTTGTTATCGTTGAGTCACACAGGAAGTGATGATTATCAGTGTGTGAAGCTTCTGCTTTTAGGGTCAGACTGGTAAGACTGGGACCACACCTGTCACATTCTGGATTTGAAAATAAGGGAAATTTTCCGGCGCCCCCTTTGATCTGCCCCAACCAAGCTCCAGTATCCCTGACATTCGAAGAGTGGAAGAAATCTAAATTAACCCCCCAGTGAATCTGTCGTTGTGTCCTTGGGGAAGACACTTCAGCCTCCTTGTATCCCGTGTATAAATGATCTGTGGTGGCTGGAGACACGGCCTGCCCTGGATTGGCTGCTGTGTTTCCGTCAGTTGGCCCCTCCTGGGTAGCTGCGGCTATAAATGTAGCTTGCCATCGCCATGGCAATAAAGAGGGAGTGAATAATAAAAGCGCTTTGGGTTCCAATCCAATCCAATCCAATCCAACTTTATTTATAAAGCACTTTAAACAAACATACAGGACCAAATTGTTACAGCTATATGATGAGCTATAAAGCAAATTATGGTTATTACTTTTGTCTGAGCTGTGCTGCAGGTGTGGCCTGTGGCGATCAGTGGCACGAGGCACACCTGGCCTCTTGTTCTGGATCTCCCCCATCCTGCACTCGGGCTCAGGCTGGGAGATCACCGGGGCTTTTGCAGGCTTGTCATGTTTGCTCTTGCTTGGTGTGGTTTTATACGTTAATACACATCAATGCCATGCTTACATCTCTGATACAGACTTTTACACGCTTTACTTCATTTCCCTTAAAAGATTTTATTTTTGCATGGAAACATCTTGTTACCTGTCTCCTTTTTGTTGCAGCTGTAACAGTGGGGAAAACAGGAAATGGACATCATCAAACATTTCTTTGTCTTCATACATCAGGCTGGCATCATGACAGTGGCAGAGAAAGATGGAGGATTTTGTGGACTGTGTGCTCTACAACTTTCCAAACATAATAGGATTTTTCAAGTTCAGAATAACTAATGGGAGCATATTTTACTGGGTTTTTACTGGGATTTGGCACCTTTTTTTGAAGTTTCTGTTGTGCTTGCTCCATTATTACACATTACTGGTTGATTTAAAGACATTCCTTGAAGTGCTTCACCACAGCTTATTCAAGACCCCTTATACTTTTGAACACAGAGATGTACAATCAACAGATAGACATGGCTTTAACTGGTTTAAGTGGCTCATTTCATCAAAAAGATCACCAAACCTGTCTAATAATCTTTTCGTATAATAAAAAAGTCACATAATTTCTGTGTTCCTCACATCTTTGTTTATGTGACTCCGAGAGCTGACACTTTGAAATAAGACATAAAGAAGAAGAGAAAAAAAAAACAGATCTCTCAGACATACATAGACACGCTCACACAAACACACACACCAAATAACAGCATCCCTTTTTGGTGATCCGTGAAAAAAAATCCCAAAGCGATGTTGCTGTGTCTGCCCTGTCCTTAGTAGATAAAGTTGACCTTTCAGTTTTAGGCCCCCCTCCCTGCCTCCATCTTCTCCTCCCCTTTACTCATCTTCCTGTCAGAGCACGATGAAGCTTTCCCTAACCTGTGTTGTCAGTGTTGGAAGACGTGTGGCTGACTGAAGCTTCGCAGACCCTTTCACCTTAGCCTTTCACCTTAGCTGTCAGCTTCACCTCTGTCAGCGCTCAGGTCAACACTTCTCTCTGCTTTGTATTTATAACTTGCTGTTTGGTCTTAGCTTATGTTGGATTTGTTAGATGTTAATCATAAGTTCAGAATCTGAACATGAAGAATGAACAGCAGAAATGCCTGAAACTCCTGTCTATCCTCCATGCTGGTGAAATATTTAAATTCCCTTGATCTTATAAGTGCAGAATGGGAATATTGATCTTTCACCCTGACCAGTGAATACCATGAACAGTCCTTCTAACCGCTTTGCCCATGCACAACAAAATGCTCATGGTTGACAGGATAGATGGGTTATTGCATGAAACGAAAGTTGTTCCTTAAATCACGAGGTTTTCAGAGGATTGGTACTAACAATCCTCTGCCATCCTTATACCCCCCACCACTATGCATTTATACATCTTATCAACTTTATTTTTGGGGGTGTTACTGCTTGAGGTTAGCCTGGTCCCGCCCACTAAATTTCACAAGCTCCATATAGTCTGGTCAAGAGGGCTATTAGACCGATTTCCAAAATCCCCAAAAAGTGGGAGCCAATCAATTTTTGCGTCACTGCTCAATGTAGTGACCTGACAGGCAGCAACACCGTCAGCATTGCTAACATATAGCAGCGGCAGCGTTTGACACAGCTGGAGATTCTGTTTTCAGCACATTAAGCGGAAAGTTCTCTGTGAAATCCCTGAAGACATTTATTGGAGGGAAAGACATTTTTTTCACCTTGCTCCTGACCGGCAAGAGTCTGTTAGCACCGCTGGCTACACACAAGTCAGAAAAGAGTGCTGTGATTGCTTTAAGCTTTGATTGATTTAAGCTTCGACCGATCACCAACAGCAACATTTGAAGGAGGTGGGTCAACCCTCTCTTCTGAGAAACAGTTGGTCTGTTGGTCTTGGCCAGACCAATGCTCGCATTGAAGTTGCGTTACCCAGGCTAGCTTAAGGTATGTTTTTTCTTAAAATAGTTATAATTTTTAGTCAAATTATTTAAATCCAGTGTTGTTTTTTCTCATGTCCTTTATATATATTGATGCATTTTGCACTTTTGCACAAGAAACTGCTATAAAATCACTATCACCCACCAGTAATATCCTGACTCCATAATTAAATTGGCAAAAATAGTAGAAATCCTTGCATCTACCTAAAATGTGAAGACAATTCAGTTATATGAAATCTGGTAAAACAGACCAATATCACCATTTTTCTTCCAGAATAAATGCTGACATTAAAGAATGATTGGTTTTAAAATGGAGTGACAGCAAGATCAAAATGTTTATTTTTAGTTGAAGTCATTAGGACAATCGTGGCCATGAAGGTCTCCAGAGGGAGCATCTGATGCTGCATAGAAAATATGAATGCAATCAAATGAATTTAGCTGGTAATCTGTGACATATTTCAGACTAACTGCCTTTAAAGACCCATCCCCCTGATCTTAATTATATGTAAAAAGGGCTGGGCGATATGGCCTCAAACATCACAATATATTGAGCAGTTCATCTTGATAACGATAAACGGACGATAACAGCACTATGGTGCACAATTTCTATTTGCCACTGATGTAATATGAGACTGATGTAGTGGTCCACCATGCCACTCTGTTCTGTACATGCTGGGAATCACTTTTTGTAAAATATTTCATGTAAATTAATTCATACTGGGACCAATAGGCATTGACTGGGCAGCCCCATTGTATTTTCATTTTCTTAAAAGATCAAATTTATCGATATGGGCTAAAATTATAACAGTTATCATTGTAAATGTCAGTATCAGTAAATTTTAGACATCGCCCACCCCTATTGGAAAATAATAAATGTAGTTTATTCCTTGAATAATCAATCATTCAGAAGATTAAACTGGCGTTTAAAGGGTTGAAAGTCTTCAAACTTAATGGTTGTTGAAAAAACTAAAAACTATATTGATGTGTGATGATTTTTTTTAGCTGTTTTGTATGTATGAAAATTTTTTACTTCAAAGTTTCCCAGAGGGAGTATTTGATAGCACATAAAAAATACAAATGCAATCAAATCAATTTAGCTGCTAATCTGTGACGTATCCAAGACTCTAATCACCACCAAAGACCCATCCCCCTGATCTTTGTTATGTGGAAAATAGTTGACTTTTTGTCATAAATAATGCATAATTATTCAGATGATTAAACTGATTTAAAGGGTTAAAGGGGTCTAAAAAAATAATTGAATATTTGGTAGTTTTGAACATGTTCAAAGTTGTTTAAGTGGTTCATGAAAATTGTTGAGATAATGATGATTTTATAGCAGTTTTCTTGTGCAAGGACATTTTTAACGTGATAGTCACCAGAGGGTGGTACATTTGAGGAAAGTACGATTGTTATTGGCGTTCTGCTTGAGAATACTAATTTAAAATATGCTAAAATGGGGGTTGTTAAAGTTTGCTGTTGCCTTTTTTATTGTTATTTTATTTATTTGGTTGACACAGTAATTGAAGTATCATGAAAGTGATGTTTAGGTGTAACAGACAGGAAAAAACAGGAGATGAGTGGATGGCGCACAGCACCAGGGGGAGGATTGAGAAAGCCAAAGCTAGTTAGGGCCAAGGTGGAGCTGACCGAGCGTGAAGAGACTGTGCATTTCTAATGACATAATCTGCTCTCCACATCAACAACCTTTGTTTATCTGCTGCATGTGCAGATCTCCGCAGAGAGCCCCTCCATCTCCTGCCAGCTCGTGTCATAGCTGTGACTGCTGTAGGCTCAGGTGGTGACACTTTAACTTTCTGCTGTCTTTTACAGCAACTTTTTCCCATCTCCCTCTTAGATTACACAACAAAACAAGCTTGTTTGTACACTTTATCCCAGATATTTTTTTTTATTCTAGCACTGGGCCTCTTTGAATTATTTGTGTTCTCCATAAAAATGCATAAATTAAATATTGTTAAAGTTAGAATGACTTTTAAGAATACTTATGACTTTGATTGGACATTTAGAAACGTGTAAAGCCATTTTTTAATCTCATCTTTGAGTGATAAACCTGTTTCTTATATATTGTTCATTCCCCTCTTTCTTCATCATACTGTACCAGAGGCCGCGTTGTTCCTGGAGGTCCTTTGGGGCTTTAAAGGTCTGTGAGCCATCAAAAGTACACTGCTGAGCGGTTGAGGAGGACACTGACACTAATGACCCACACGGCCATGCAGTCAGTCGCTCTAGCATGCTAAACCTGCACATTGTGGTCTTTCAGAGGGACAGACCAGGGAAAACCGAGAGGAAAATGTTGTAATTCATTCATCAGCAGATGAAGGACATCATTAGCATCCAGTGTTTGTTGTGTTCGGTGGCTGTTTCCTGAGAATTGCTGCACCATCCTGAGCAGAAACAATGATCTATACTAACAGGGTTCCAGTCAAGTGTGGAGGTCTGTTTACAGCTGCAGCTTAGCTCGGATCATAACTGGAGCTGATTGTTGCGGTTTATCTTCTAAATGCACAGCTTATGTTGTGATTTATAGTGACATGCATTAATATGGGCACCCTGGTTCTGCTTGAATAGAAAATACTGAGCATATCAAAGATGGCTGCATGGCCCTATAAGAGACATGTTTCTTTTTTTTTTTTGTTTTGTTTTGTTTAAGTATTTCCATATTTGACTTAAACCCCCATCAGACCGGTATAATCGAAGGTTGTAATGAGAATGAATGACTGTGATTTCACCACCTAGTGGCAGGGAGGAGTTAAACTTGTAGCCATCACCTTTAATTTCCTTCTCTGCAGCAACAGCTCAAAGCATGATCAATCCAGTCCCGTGCTTGAGAAATATGGATGTATTTTGTCTGTAATTGTGCGTTTTCTTCCTTTATGCATAGTTCCTACCAAAACTGTTTGACATCATCAAACTTCAGACTTGTTTCTGAAATGCCTGTGGTTTGTGGGGCGGCTCAGGTGGAAGAGCTTTCATCTACCACCGGAAGGTCAGTGGGTTGACGCCTGGCTTTTCACCCCACATTGCCTCCATATGTGTCTATCGGGATTTATACATGATTGGGTGAATGAGAAATGTGGTATAAAAGTGGTCAAAAATGCATTTACCATTTATTCTGATAAGTAAAGAAGAATTCAAGCTTTTTTCTGACTCTTCCATATGGCTCATTGTTGTGTAGGTCTGTCACCCATAAAAACACGTATATTAAAAACACAGATATTTACAGCCGCACACTTATTTGCTATTATCCGTAATAATAGCAGTTATCTGAATCTTTGGTTGTGTAGACCTTCAGACCTGACAACGTATCACCTGCTCAGTAAGTAAGAGTAAGGTGAAGGAGCAGGGGTGGTGTACAGACTGTGACCATTCATAGAATAAAGCTATAAGATAATATTGCAATAGCTCTTTTTCTCCCCTGGTAAGCTGCTGACTCGCTGGATATTCTGTGAATGTTCCCGCTCAGCTAATGACAGATTTGAACTGATGGTTGAGTTTATTGACTTCAAACTTGTGCTCTCTTGTAGCCTGGTATTTGCACATCCACTGTGCAGAGTTGTAGCCAAGAAACATCCTAAACACACAAAAAATAAAAAAAGGAAACAAAGGAAACTTAGCCTGATTTGAATCTGTCCCCATAACTTCCCATTCTGCTGTACTCACTGTTCCTGAAAGATCGACGTCTTAATTATACTTTCTGGTTTTCTATTAGCAGCAATTCATCTTGGCTGAGTAGGCAGAATGATATTCCTCACACCAGAAGGTTGACTGTTCTCAGTGTGTTTATCCCACATTCCTGATATGCTCTTTGTTGTCAGAGAGAGGGAAAAAAGCCTTAACAAACCTCTTGTTACTGCATATAGAGCCATGAAGTACCAGTTCCAGAAAGCCATGCCATGATAGCCATGTCTGGTTTTAATGCAGTGTTGCCTGTTATCTTCAACCATATGCCGCGCACTCAGATTCCTCCTGGTGTCTCTGAGTCGTTTGTATTCTGCATTGTAGATGCGATTTTCAAAGTCTGAGGAACATTTTTATGAGATTTTTCCACAATGTTTAAACCCCGTTTTTCTCAGTCTGGTGAACCTCTGTCCATCTTTCCATATGAGAGACTCTGCCTCTCTGAAATGCTCCTTTTATACCCAGTCATGTTGCTGCCATCAGATTCACACTCAGCTCACATTTACCATGAAAGGATAAAATGCCTCAGTTTCATCATCTGATATGTTGTTTATCTTCGACTGTGGATCAAAAACAAGTGGATGAGGTTTAGAAATCACTGAATTGTTTCTTTATTTACAGCATTTTGGTATTAGAGATATAAAAAGTAATTTTTTTATTGACAACAGCTTTGGTTTAGATCAGGGGTGTCAAACTCATTTAAGTTCAGGGGCCAGTTTAGGCACAAGTCAATCTCCAGCGGGCCGGACTTGTAAAATAACTGCATCATCATCTAAACATACCAAAAAACCCCGTTTTAGTGCTAAAATGCAAATATATTATCAAGATGTTTATATTCAATGAACAACCTGAATTTTCTGGAGAAAAATAAGTGAGATTTTAACAATATTTAGCCTCAGT
>JAVQJG010075612.1:0-19222 GCA_036024015.1 Craterocephalus amniculus | reverse complement strand
ACAATCTTATAAAACACTTTGCTTCCTGTGAGAGAACAGTGGATTAATTATTTTTGGTCTCAACAACATAACAAAGCACACACCAGATATTGCAGAAACCCTGAGATCCCAAATTTCAATATGGCTGCGCTCAGTTTGCGTCCCTTGTTTGTTTCCTCGCTTTACATTTTCGGTTTCTTTTACTTTTTAAATGGAAATAGCACTGTATATATAGTAGTACTCGCTGTTCATTATAACAGTTTTGAAAATGTGAAGTGTTGCATCCATATCGTAGTTTATCAAGTGTTACTGGTAAATTGACAGATTCATTTGAATGATTTTACATTTATTTTATGATTTTCGGCTTTAGGTGTGGTATAATCGTACAAACACACATTCACTGTCTTCCACAGGACGGAAACGTTGTGACTGTAAGCATTATTTTAAAAGTAGCTCTTTGTACTCTGAAAGAGCAACAACACAGCCAGCTTTGCTGGAGGCATCCATTTTTTCTGAGTTTGTTCAACTGGAATGCGGTTTACCTCGGAATGACATCCCCAACCGACTTCCGCTCGGAATTACGAGACAACTGGAACGCACCAATGGAAAGAAATTTACTCTTCCACATTTGTGAGTAACAGGGTAACTGTGTTCCTTATCCTCTGTTACTCATGAATTTTATGTTGATTCAATGTGCCCAGGGAGAAAACTAACAAAATTCAATCCAACAAAAGCCCATTTTTTCTGTTTCACCACCCCGCCCTTCCAGAACAGCAGGAAAATGAGCCTCTCTCTCAGACATGTGTGAGCCAGCATCAGCAACGTTATGATAAAATGACTTTTTTTCCAGATAGGGTTTCATACACTAAATTGTAGAAGATTTAATTATCATATGGTGAGAAATCAAAATGTAACTGAACATCTCACCTGGACCTGTGCTGTCCAGTTTGTCTGATGTATCAGTGCTGGAGCAGGTTTCCTCCTCCTGTGAAGAAAATATTCAATATATACATTCAACATGATTTAATAAATTACCAAAATGAAAAAAATTCAAAGATTTATTACTGTAACATTCTTCAAGCAACACATAAAAACAAAAACAGATGAAGTAAGGAAGCCCTGAGCATCCTCCACAGCAGTGAGTCTCAAACTTTAATGCTTAATTTTTTATACAACATGACTCATCTTCAGCATCAGTAGAAATACACATTTACCTCTTTTTTTTTTTTTTTTTTTTTTAATCAGTCCAAATGAACCTACGTTTCTGTCAAATAATCTGTGTGTGTGTTTGTGTGTGTGGGACTACAGAGCAGGATTAGTAACTCCTCCAGGTAATTTCTGGTATCACAAAGTCGATTCACCTTTAATCACTTTGTGTCATCATGGCAACTGCTGCTGGAAACCTAGCGTGCTTTCAGGTAGGTGAAAGCTCCCCTTCTGACCATCCACTTCCCTGATTAAAAAAGGTGTCCCACTGGTCAAATTTGGCCGCCAGTGTAATAATATTTGGCCTGCAGGACAATATCACATGACTACTAAAGCTGGCCCATGTAGCACATGTAGCACAGCTGGCACATGTAGCCTACTGCTAATACTACAAATCCCAGAATGCTCTGCTCTGCTGGTGTTTTGGTGCATCACTTAGGACACAAGATCTCACATGCCTGACTGATGGACATCTTTGGTTGTTCCAGAGGACTTCCTCAGCTTAGGACCTGAGCCCTGATACTGATGCTACTGTAGCATCGTAGAAGAGATGCAGGTATCTAGCGTGGACACATCAGAGTCGATCAATGTGAAGCAAACTGATCTATAATTAACATTTTCTTGCTACTCCAAGGAATGGGGCTGAATGGTTGCACAATGATTGAAGGATACTATTATTCTATTATACTACTAATTGCTTTAATATTTTTACATTTTTAAATTATTAGACCGAAGTAAACGGTTACTGCTGAAATTTAGATTAGAGGATTGAAAAAAGAGGCATAGAATTTCTATTTTAATTTAATTTATGAAATGAATGCCATTAATGTGCTTTTTTAATTTGAGAAATTTGACTTTGCATGTATTCATTATGCTGTGTCGCACTAAGCTTTGTTCGTTCTATTCAATATTTAAGATAAATTTCTTTGAGCTCATATGAAAATGTTGATTGTTTTATCTTGGGGAAGATCTTTTAACAAACATCAATGTTGGCCTGTAACCTTGTCAAAGTTTTTAATTTTAGCCCACTGTGTATGAAGTTTGACCTCTGCCTTAGAACATAGAGAAATTGATGAGAGGATGGTAAAAGTCTCCGTTTGTCTCTGTTCTGTTCGCAGCCTAAAACAGTGACTGACTCAAGCTGGCTTTGGAACCACGACTCAACTAAAGCAGGTTTCTTTCCCTCTTCTCCCACAGAATTAAAATCACTGAAAAACTTCAATCCTTCAGATTAAAAGTATGTTCATTTGTAAAAAATGTTCTAAATTGCTACTTGGTAAGCGGAGGCTAACTGTGTCTTTAATGTATTAGAAATATTATTATTATGCAAAGCACTTGTCTCGCTCTGTGCATAAAAAGCACTGTTTAAAGAAAGTTTGATTTGCGAACAGAAAATGAACATTGAAATTTCTAATGAATCTGTTGACAGGGTTGATGGGTCTTCTCTGTTTATTTATTAGCTGTAAAGACAACTTCAAACTATCACAGATAAGACTGATGAATTCTTCAAAACCTGCAAAACAACCATTTATTCAAACAGAACCGTGAATTATGTATTTATGATGTCTCGATCATCTTAAAATTCCCCTCTTCACATAGCTGCCACTCAACTCCTCTCTTTGTTCTGTCTGCAGCAGCTGTTACTTACTCATTTCACAGCACTGTGCTGTTTCTTAGTTGTTTTTTTTCTTTACCAGATTGAAAACCAGTGCCGCATCATCACAAACTACATTTTTAGGGTTATCTTAAAAATTCCAATGAACAAGTTTAACCTGCTTCATTGTTTCCACTTTAGTTATCAAACTTGTGAAGATGTTTTATAATCATCACTGGAGTCGTCTGGTTTCTACAGCTGCAGGGCCTTGAGCTCCCTCAGACACCATAAATAGCAATAAAAAGCCACAAATTAAATTTTATCCACAATATCATCTAAAAGTAAAAGTTTTTGTTTTTAAAGCAATTAAAATGTGCCATTAAGTCAAGAATTACTCGTTTCTGAGCTCCCAGGGGCAAGGCAGGTACTTTCAGTCATGAAATGATTCAGCCAAATCGCAGGTCGCTTTAAAGGTTAATGTCAAAAAGCATCAAAGAGGACATCAGAGAAAAAAGAAGAAAATACAAGAATGAAAAACACTAAAATCAAAAGATTGGGGAGCTTTTCTTCACCTTGTTGCTCTCGTCTCGATCCTCTCCTCCATCAGCTTTGCTATCAGGCTCGTCTTTAGCCTCCACAGTTTTGTTCACACTGAGAACAAAAACAAGGAAGAAGAAGAGCAAAGTTTTGATCACAGAAACATCTTCAAACTCGGTGTGCTTCATGTCAGAACAGAATTAAAACAGTTCAGGACCTGCCTCCACTGAAGATAAAACAAGATAAAGGTGAATAAAAAAAGAGTTCATGATGATGCAACATGTTTGCTGCAACTTGTCACCGAACGACTACATGTAAAATAAAAAAAAATATTCATGAACTTGTGATTACACTGTAAGGATGAGTTAACAGCAGAAGGACTTCAAATTTCCTACAGTTTGCAAACTACACGCACAGATTGCAGGTATTTAGCCAAAGATAACAGTTTTGTGTGAAATTTCTTCTTTGTATCAATAATGTGGGACAGAGAAAAAATCTCTCACCAACTGGATGCTCTTCCTACCTTTTCTCTCTGATTGGAGGACTGCTCACCAATCAGCCTGTCTGGCTTGCTGTTGTCAACATGAACATCACTGAGAGCAGATGTGAGCTGCAGGTAAACAGCTGTAAACTGAGCCTCTAACTGACCGCTCCAGACCTCCTGAGAGCAGCAGCTGTTCCTTTGCTTGTTTTTCCATTTTTGGAGGTAATAAAATGAAAATCTTTGTCCAGCTCTGTAGACTCTTCACAGTTCTAAGAGGACGTTTGCACGTCATAAATACCAACTTTGTATTCCTTGCCACAAACTCAGGCTGCTAACTCCAAAGTCAGCAAACCCTACAGGCAACGGTGAAGAAAAGCATCCCAGCTCCTGTTCCACTGCTTCCGCATGCACAATTTCATCCCCATGACATCAGCTCTCCGCATTCCCCCATTGTTTCCTGCCCCGTTCCAAATCTGCGAGGAAACCCTGCTGAGTCGACGTTTAGAGACGGGGAAGTCTTCCTGCTGCTGCAGCTGGGAACACCGTCGGGTTGAGCAGGTAACAAAACCACAGTCGGCTTCAGTGGCCTGCAGCAGGAGGATCAAAGCTCGCATCTGCCAGCAAACACAATCACTTCATGCTCAACTTTTCCCAAATGCCTTTTTCACTCAGCCTCTCTTCCTGTCAGTGTAGGTTCTCCGTACCTGACCTACTAGGACGATTCATCAATTCTAAGATTATTTCGTGTTCTCCAAATTTAAGAGACATAACGTGTTTAAACGTATTAAAACATGTTTTGTATCTAAAGAGAACAAGATGAGTGACACCTTTAATGTTAACATGCGTTCGTTTCCTATCGACTTATCTCACAGCTGGTGCTCAGTATGTTAAGCAGCTGCGTGGGCAGGGAGGTGGCAGCATCAACAGAAACAAGCATGGCGTCAGAGCGGGCAGGATGTGTTTATTCACACCAATGTTGGCTCCGGCTGTGAACACAACTACTGATGGCAGAGAGAGGTGATGACTGCAGGGAGGAGGGAGGAGGAGGAGCTGGATCGCCTTCTAACTAGATGAGTTCTAACATCTCATCTGCTTTCTTAGAGTTTGCTGGGTTTCCCTCAGTGCCCGTAGTCATGCATCTTCTCAAATGTCTGATTTTGCCTCTTTTTGGTGTTTTTGGATCACTTTCATGTGCAAAACAATCATCCCAATACGTCATGCATCATCCGTGATTGCTGTGCAGCTCTAGCCCAAAGAGGAGAAACTGTTCCACATCTGTACACACAGACCGGGAAAAGCTTTCTGCAACCTACACGAACTGTAATCATATCAAGCCGGCATGAAGCAAATCTGGGTCATGGAGCTTCCAGATCTTTCAGACATTTCACTCAGTCCAGCCTTCACTCTGTGCAGGTTTGTTTGGATTTCTGTGTGTATGTGTGTGTGTGTGTGTGTCCACATGTTTCTGTACCTGTCAGTCATGTCTGCGGCCGCCTCCCCTCCTCCTTGCTCAGCAGACAGAGCCGTGACGTCAGGCATCCCGACTCTTTCCAGGAAACACAATTCTGGATCGGCCCGCATGGCGTTGTAACGCTCATATCCTGCACAAGGACCGACAACACACATGCACATACTGTCAGAACACACAATAACACCGCATGAAAACACACCACACAAAAGAAAAAAGCTCCTTTCCAGAAAACATTGGCAAGTTGCCTTCCTGCAACTGATTTTCAGTGCAACAGAAATACAAATTTAGGTTAGACAACAAATGATCAAAACACACAAATGACAGATCAGAGCATGTTCGTCTCTACATCCCCCCTCAGGACACATTTTAAATGGAAACTTGTTTTAAAAGCTTTCAATGCTGCTTTGTGTTGAATCCCGGCAGGAAATATCTCATTTTTCTCCCGCTGCAAACCAACAGCTGTCCTCACCGTGTTTGTGGACTCCTATAAGGAGAGACTTGTCCGCTTCTGCATCCCACCATGTCACAGGAATCTCGATGTAGTCGATGTCGGGGAGCGCCACCTCAAGTTTACTGTCAACAGACAACCCTCCATCAGAACCCCAACACAACCAAGAAACAGCAGCTCCGCTGCACACGTTTGGTTCAGATAACATCATGAACACAATACTGGATTAAGGGTTTCTTTTTTCCTTTTTTTTGCTCTGGGAAACATACCTGGCAGGTATCCCCTCCAAAGCTTGGTTGGCAGCTTCACCCAACACCTCCACCTTCAGGTAGTACAGCATTCGCACTCTCAGAAGCACCCTGGGAAGAGAAAAAGGCACCACAGGAGTCCACACTGAAGTTAAACCGGGATTCCCAACTCTGTTTTTAGTTGCCCTTTAAATGTTAAATGTTTGACACTCCAAGTAAAATATTTTTTTTAGTTTTTTTTTAGGTTATTTCTTAAGATAATATTCTGTTTTTCCTAATGTTTTACGACAGCTGTAAATAAGAATCCTTCTGTCTTACAAATAAATACTGCACACTGTAAATACACTACATGAATCTTTAACTGTCTGAAAGTTTCAGCAAATGGTGTTTCTATTCTACTCATGGCCTGGTGTGCTGTCAGATGCTTTTTACTAGTATAAAAATGGCAGGACTAGTTGCTATTAGCTTTTGTTCTGTGTTTTATAAATTATACATGCACAGGGAATTCCACAGAGAAACAGGAACTTTTAGACTTTCTTTCTTTCTTTTTTTTCCAAATGATCTCAGGTGTCACAAACGGCAGCAACAGAGCTCTGAACTGACTTGTTGCAGTGCTGTTTGAGGTGTTTCTTGTAGCTCTCATCCTGCAGAACCACCTCCGGGTTGCAGTGGACCAGCCAGTCAGCATTCTTCAGCTCAGGAACGTTCAGCTGATTCTTCAGCTTCTTGCCCTTCCTGCCCCGAGGAACCGGAGCAGACAAACCTACAAGCAGGGAAACGGCAGAAAACATCAGGATGCAAAACAAAGACAAGCTGAGCGAGCGCTTTCCCTGTAAAAGGGGTGGAGTGGAAGTCAGATACTGCAGTTTAAGTGAAAAGTTTTAGGCCGACCAGAGTGATTGAGCAGAGCCTGGTCCTGGCCTTCCTTGGTGGGTGTGATCAGATCCCAGATGAAGCTCTTGATCTTGTCATCCCCTTTGTAGTGTTTCAGGCAGTAAACCAGCAGAGCCCTGAAAAAGAAGAACATAATGTTTGCATGTGTGGGGTCACTGTTTTAACTTGTAATTATACTACATTTAATGTTGGATCCTTACCTACAGATCACCTCCATGTCTCTCTCTGTTAAGTGCCATTTGAACCGACCATGGTTTAAGATGTCCTTCCACCGACCCCAGCTGGGAAGACAGAAAAGCACGTAGGAGAGAAATGAGAGACCGGCAGACATTTCTTTCTACCTAAAATCTAAAGACAAAACTGTTTATTCTCAGCCAAAGTCGTTCTCGATGAGCAGGAGTTTGGAGGTTTTCCAAACAGAGTTCAAAACCTCTTATGGCAAAGACAGTTTGAGATTTTTTTTTCTTTTAAAGGTCCACTGCATATTAAAAGGGACTTAAGGTAAGATTTGTGAGAAACTAAACAAGCATTTCCAGTTTATTCAGTGCTAATGCGTCGTCAAGCATTAAAAACCCCCAAAAAAGAGGCCATCCGCATATCTGTCTGTTGCCTTGAACAGGCTGTGTGCTACATAATGCAGTGCAGTTCAGCGTCTGAATTTCCCGCGCAGTCGTGGGGATATGGCGTAAATTGACGCTGTATGCGTGTTGCCAACCGCTCTTGAACAGGAAGAACATGGCCGCCGCGAACTCGGATTCAAACACTTAAGGGATACTTATGGATGATTCTGCTGCCAGCAAACGACCTGCATCAACTCTAAGCCCACAAAAAAGTGGCTCCACAAAGAAAAAGAAGACTAAATCAGGGGCATCTCGTGAGTCTAAAAAAATATATGACCGGACAGTCTGTCATGTGTTTGTGTTGCTCCCATGCCGCTTGGCTGGTGGCTGCAGTTACACACAGTTTATCTACATCCAGCGGGCTTTTGTGGGACTGCAGTGGTTCCTGTTCTATGTCGTGGACAGAGACATTTGTAGAGACGTGGTGAGTTATGGATCCTGTTATGTGGGGTTTCATAGGGGTGTATTTCCTGCTGGGCTCTCCTCAGCGGAAGGCAGTCAGATTTATGTTCCAGTGAAGCGGAAGGATGCTTTCCCAGTTGCATCTCCTCTGCCATGTTTTGATAACATTAAATCTTTCATGGTCTCAAACATCCTTAATTTGACCAGCATTTTATAAATAACTTTTATAAGGCGTAAGGGACTGTGTTTGGACCTAAAGATCCCCCCCAGCGTCTCTCAGGTCAGCTGATCAGCTGCTCTGAGTTGGAAACTCTGAGTGGGCAGACCTTTTTCCATTACTACTCCTAAAAAGTAGAACAATCTGTCTCTGACTGTTAGATGGAGTCTGTCATTACTCACTGTTAAAACACTTTTTATAACCAACATTGAATCATTGGCCTTAAATCACCATGAAACACTGATTTATTTGTTGTCCTGTTTTTAATGTGCTCATGTCTTTTATTGCAATTTAATATTTTATTGTTTTAGTTATTTAATCATTTGTTGTTATTGTTGTGCTTTTGAATGAATCCCTAATGTACAGCATTTTATTTCAGCTCTGAGAGTGTTTTATAAATAAAGTTGATGTCACAGCATTTGCCTTTTCAGTGTAATGAAAATGTGCTGAATCAGCATTCAGTCCTGCTTCAGTGACTCTGCAGGGATTTATCTAAATGATGGACTTTGCATGGGGATTCAGATTCCTGTACAGCTCACTTTTTCTGGACCCAAACACACATTTAGCCTCTCACATAGACTTTAGAAAAAAAAAAAAGTAAGAAATGTCTGGTCAATTTTAGGTTTCTACCAGGCTCTCAGTCCTGCTTAGACTGACATCTACAGCCCAATCCAGTTAAACCATCATCAGGCTGAAGCATACAAGGTAAAGCCTGATGATCTTATTTAATGGGTATAATGTGCATTAGGGAATTTTCATAATATAAATGCGGATTCTAACACAGAGGTGTGTCTAAACCTTTGACTTTACTGTTAATGGTTCGATTTATTTCAAACTTAAAATCTAAATGAACATTTAATTACATCAATGTGAAAAAGGAAACAAATAAAAACAATTTCAAAGCTCGAAAAAGGTTTTGGATGAAGTTAAAAACGTATCTAGTACAAAACTCTTTGTGCATAATAACTTATACATACACTTTGTAACCGCTTTCAATTAAATATTCCAGGTTTCAGGTCCTACCCGAAGATTAGCAGATTCTTTTCAACCCGGAAACACTCGGCACGGAGGTACCGCCTGGTACGGTCACCTAGGCGGCGAGTCCGACAAGGACGCTCCTCCGAGTCGCTGTCCAGCTCTGAGAACTCCATCAGTTCGTCGTCCTCAAAAGAGTTGTAGTGGCGGGTCTGTTTTCTGACGCGGGGTGTGTCGATCACAAGAGACTCCTGCATCACAGAGACCGATGTAGTTCAGATGAGAGAAAGATTTATGACTTTTGTCGCAAGATGAAGCAGGACAGCAAACATCCATTATATGAAGAATGACATAAAGAGACAACAAACACGAACACACTCAATTAACTGGAAGTTACTAAAGATTCAGATCTGGACATAAGAAAATCTCACACATATAGGCGGTATGAGGAGAGGGTGTGTGCTGTGTGAGGCAGCAGACAATCATGAAATTAAAGTACATCCTCTTTCAGTTCTAGCGGACAAGCTCGCCTGGTGTCTGTCAAGTCTTAATCCAATACAACGCATGACATATTGAGTTGTTTCATGATTTACAGAAAAGTTCCTCCACAGCCATGGCAGAGACTAAAAACATCATCCAGAAAACCATTGCTTCAACTTATTCCTGCTACAGGGGCTTCGACTTGCTGCTGGATGGTGCAGTATACTTACGTTTTGGTCTAATGACAATAATGTATCACTTTTTTCTTTATCTTCTCACCAGTCCAGTATGTTAACAGCCTTTTTCTACTTTTACTCTCAGCATCACCCGTGATCCCTTTTTCTTTCTGATACATAAATCTTTATATGAAAACTTTCCCTTTTATTCCACAGCTTCTTCTTTCCATCTGTACCTTCTCTGATCTGGAGTCTATCTCCACCTCGGCGATCTTGGCCCATTTCTGCCAGAAGTTCGGGTCATCCAGTGAAATATCTGTTCTGTTGCCAGATGAGACGAAACTGGCCTGAGGAAATATAAAGCAAAACAACATGCAGTCAGGACTTTGATGATGACTTGGAAAAACCTGTCAGCAGAACAGGTTTTTCCAAAGTTTAAGATTTCTGTGTGCGTGTGGGGTTTATGGACTTTTCCACCTTGGCAAACGTGGATCCCTTCCCTTCAGACTGGATGGTGATGGTTTGAGTTCTTCTCTGAAGGATCTGATCGATGTCTTCCTCGCAGAACTTGGAGCCTTCGTCTTCTTCATCCATCAGAGCTCCGTAAGCTCCTTTTTTCAACAAATCTTCCACCTCTAGTTTAGAAAGCTGCTGCACCTGCAGCATCACACAGGCACACCAGTCATGTTCATCTTCTGAAATGTTGGAATGCTCATTACATCCGCAGAGAAAACATCCATGAGAATAAGGCGGAACATGCAGCAACATCTGGAGTCTCACCCCGTTGAGGCTTCCTTTGCGGTTGATGTCCTGGAGGACGGCTTTGTCCAATCCCAGCTTCAGGCTGGCTTTGTCGAACATTTCCCTCTCATACGAGTTCCTTGTGATCAGCCTGTAGACTTTCACAGCTTTACTCTGGCCAATCCGGTGGCAGCGTGCCTGAGCCTGCATCCGTGACACACACAAAAAACAGCCACAAAAACCACCTACGTTATTTCTGTAAAGCTGGATTTAAAGGTGCTTCAGGAGGCAAACTGAATAAACGGAGCCAAAATATAAGACACAGATCATGTTGCCAGCATCTGAACAAAGAAACACACCACCGATCCGGCTACCTGCTGCCGGTACGGACGTGTACAAAAAGAGCAGGAGGGGGCGACAGTATGCAGATTAAACAAGAAGGTAAACCAGAACCGGCTGCTCTTTAGTGTTGTTGCCAAACTGTTTCTTCTGGAGACTTGAGGCGAGATTTTCTCTCACATGTAAAATTAGCCATTTGGTTTAGGTTGTCAGTCCCTTTGTGCACTCATTCGCTACACTGAACAGCCAATCAGACGCCCTCATTCATCCTGACCGGCTGCTGACCTGCATGTCGCTTTTAGACACTACGCGGCTCGTTTTATCTGCTCTTCTAGAGCCGAAACAGCAACAGGCCTTCTAATGATGTACATTTTATCTCTACTTTATTATTATTTCACCAAATGAATACATATTTAATGAATTCCTTGGGCTGCTTGTGTTATTATTCTTCTGTTCAAACTGAAATTGCTAAATGTTCCATGTTTCTTTTTCAGCCATCATTTATGTATTTGTATATACTGCAGGATTTAATGCATGCATGTGAGTATGTGTGCGGTGTTTGCCTTTTCATACCCCTCGTATAACAACAACAAACATAAGTGCGCTCCTCCCTGTTCATCCCTTCTATCCGTTAGCAAACGGCCCAAAGAAGACCTGGCGAGATCAAAGAGGTGGGGTTTATTAAGCCATCTTTGCCTCTTTGGTTTCCCCTTTTGCAGAAGTCTGTGAAGACTCTGTGATTCCTTCTTTTCTTTTTTGAGCAGAAACTACTTTCAAAAGCAGCGTCCTGTGGTGTTGGTTCAATATGTTTAATGCTGGCAGATACATTTTGGAAAATTATCTAAACTGTAGTTATTCACATGGGTAGATGACACCATCCAGCATGCATTGGCAGACTCTGGTTCAAAATATGTGATGGATATAGGAGAAGATGAAATAATAAAAAATATTACACATATATTTAACAATACAATAGTAGGCAAGGGTAATTAGACCATACCATGGCCTTCACAGTCTTACTAAGCGGGATGTTTTTAGGTGGCGTGTACTGTAGATGATAACAATGACAAAATCCTCATGCTTTCACAGAGCATTGAAAGTCCTTCAGTCTCATTACCTCTGCCAAGGCACCGAGGTTATGTTTTTAGCAGTGTACATTTCTCCATCCATCAGTGTGTCTGTCTCTTAGCAACATATCTCTAAGCATAATGGATAGATTTTGATTAAATTTTCAAGAAAGCATCGAAATAGTATAAAGAACAGAAATTTTCCATGAAATAATTAAGCATTAACTTAATGGAAAACCAATTAGATTGCTAAGATGTTTTGTTGCCATGACACTCGACAGGATGGGTAAGCATGAACTGCATCTGATCTGTGATGAAGGTTCATTTTCTGACTCATCTGACATGTGAATTTTATCAGCTCCTATAGACTCAAGACAAATCACAAGCATCACGTTTAAAGAACTCAGCTGAGAAGAACCAGGTTCTGCTAAATGATGCTCTAATGTCACAGATTCTCTTCTTCTTCTGCTGTTAATCTGTTGTCATTTCTTGTCGCGTGCTGTTGGGAAAAGATGCTCCACAGATACGTTTTCTGCTGTTTCATACGGCCCTTTGCACACCTGCAGGTCGTTCTGTGGGTTCCAGTCAGAGTCGAAGATGATGCAGGTGTCGGCAGCTGTCAGGTTGATTCCCAGCCCTCCGGCTCTGGTGCAGAGCAGGAACACAAAGCGGTCTGAATCCGGCTTACAGAAACGGTCGATGGCCGCCTGCCGCAGGTTTCCTCGTACCCGACCATCGATGCGTTCATATGTGTAGCTGAAGAAAAGCAAACACGGATGTTTTGGTTTCACATTTCCTCTCTTCTCTAGCTGCTTCTGTCTTTTGGATTCATGAAGCCCTTAACACTGTTCCCAGTATTTCTCTAATTCCTCTCCTTTTTCCTGCTGCGTTAAACCGTCTCCCTCTCTGCTCACCGTCTCTGGATGAGGTAGTCCTCCAGGATATCCAGGCAGCGGACCATCTGGGAGAAGACCAGTACTTTGTGTCCTCCAGCAAGCAGTTTGGGCAGCAGCTTGTCGATCAGCACCAGTTTGCCAGCTGCCTGGATCATGGCCTGCAGCTGGAAGTCTGGTGCTTCTGGACTGTGGCTCTTCCTGAAACTTTCCAGAATCTTCTCTTCAGCTCCTGGAAAGGAGAAAGAAAAAAAAAAGGTGCTCCATTTTTTTTAACTACTACATGTGTCAAACATTACTGGGTGCTGTTTTCTTTTGTTTGCGGCTTATAAAAGAAGATATCAGTCTTTGTACAAAATATATTTTGACCAAAGTGTGGGAGCCACAACTTATCCTTACTTGTAAAAGCTAAATTCTGGTAAATACTCCCTTAATACCCAACCCTGGCACCCTTACCTCTAACCTCTTTTGGTTGTCAAATACTTTTGATATTACCACCATGAAATATCTTCATAATCTCCATCTTTTTCCAATCTTTTTCTTCCCCGCATGACTTTATATTCATTATTTTAACAAAATCTATTGTCTTTTCTCTTCTTTTTTTTTTTTTACAATGTTACCGCATCAAAATCATTAATGTGTTTATATTTTCTAGATACCATGAGGATGCTCAGTCAAAACAGTGGAGGTGATTTCTTTAAGAGTTGTCTGTAAAAGATTTAAGTGAATTATTAAATTATATCTTTAAATTATTATTTTAAGTTAGAAAATGTGTCTACTTACTGTTTCATTCACTTTTTCTCTTTTCTAATCAGTTTCTAACCAAACAGGATTTCAGCCATTGATTTTACAACTTAGCAGTATTCTCAAATGCCAACTGGTAAAGTCATACAAAAAAATAGATAAAATATAAAAAAATAAACAAAAATAAAAAACTATATAAGCAGAAAATAAATAATATTCTCGTAGCAACCAATCGTGACACCTTTACCTGTAACCAATTAATCTGTGGACTGGAAAACGCCATAACTTCTCTGTCTCTTTGCTTCTCTCTCCACCTTTTACTTTTTAACCTTGGCCCAGCCCTGACAGCGGAGCAGCAGAATATGAGTGTTCTTACCTGTGATAAGGTAGGGGTGGTTGCAGCACTTCCGCAGCTCCATCATGGTGTTAATGAGGTTGGGCATATTATGCTGGTTCGCTCCTTTAGACAGGAAGGAGAAGTTCTTCTCCAAGATGGCTCGGTAGTATTTTTTCTGAATATTTGTTAGCTCCACCTGGGTAAAGAGAAACACCAAAAAGAAAAAGTCCCTTATGTGTCGTTTCTGACTATGTCCATCCCTTTATGACCACAGTAGCATCTAATAGCGGCTGATTCCAGCAGGATAATGTCACAAATCTCAGAGCATTCCCAACTGAAAAATAAAATGGCCTCAAAGTGTGGCGCTATCATGCCAATATGGAGCAAAATCTCTGAGCAATGTATATACATCTTATTGTATATTTAACAGCAAGAATTAAGGTAGTTGGGAAAACAAAAAGAGGTCTAATCCAGTAAATTGGACTTCATAGAGTGTAGAGTAAAAGCAAACATGGCTGCTATACATTAGCTGGGACAGAATTCATGCCCTTTACTGTATGACCCTGAAATGGGCGCTTAATTCCCAAATATCACTCTGTTTAAACAAAGTCTGTCAGGAGAGGAAGGTCTTACCTCTATGATGGTCTCTGCTTTAGGAGCAAGATTTTTTTCCACATCATCTTTCAGTCTCCTCAGCATCATGGGCTTTAAAATGGCTTGAAGCTTTTTTACCTGTTGGAAGAACAGAGGAAGTGTGAATGTGACAAAAGTGAAGATGTTACACTTCTTGTCATGAAAAAAATTTCATTATTTAAAAATATAGTAAATCAAGAAACTGCAAAAACCTGCTCGTCTGTTTTGAGGTCCCCAAACTCCTCCAGGAAGGTGCTTTCTGATGGAAACTTCTGCGGCTCCAAGAAGTTCAATAGACTGAACAACTCTTCCACCGAATTCTGCAGAGGAGTTCCCGTCAGCAGCACCTTGTGCTCCTGTTTGAACGCAGACAAAAATAAATGACCTTAAAGCTTTTTTTGAACCTGGGGTCTGTTTTCTTCTTTCCTTTCATACATGTGAGTGATTGAAAAAGGAACGTTCAAGATTTAGCCGGGCAGGCAGCTAGCAGCACAGCTAATGGTAAGTATCGGGCAACTGCTCCTGTGTAAGATGGCCCTAAAAATTTTGTGTTTTTTTTCCACACGGAAGTGCTCTGATTGTCTCGACGAGTGTCAGGCAACATACTAGAGAGGAGAAATTAACGCAAGTATCTGTATTAGCTGCTGATCGCCAGGTTTTGTTATGTTTTGGTGTCTGTGTCCTGTTGTCTGGGTCCAAATCTTGCGGGATTATCCCAGAATCGCGCGATAACTCGCGTCATAACACCGGTGGGACATTCCACTACCTGACACCAAACAATGGAAATTTTTTGCAGTTGAAGTTCTCCTTTAACTGCAAAAATAAGCCTGTCTACAGAAAAATAAGTAAATAAAAAAATATAAAAGCAAGAGCATGAACTTAAAAGCCATGCAGACGCAGACTGACCAGGTTCATGAGTTTGAGTCCCTCCAGCAGTTTGCAGTTCCTGTTCTTCAGCCGGTGGGCCTCGTCGATCACCACACAGCGCCATTGCAGCTTCTTCAGCTCCGGACAGTCAGCCATGATCATCTCAAAGGTGGTTATCAAACCGTGAAACTTGAGATTGCCGGGAACTGTGTTACCCTGTGAGGAAGGGAAAGGTCAGCGTGTTGACAGACGTGTGGTAAATGATTCATGTCTCGCTGTCTCCGTAGAGATGTCTGATTAAAATCACTAACCTGTGATGCAGCTTAATGTCTTTGTTTCCGCTTTTCATCATGACAACATTCCATCCATAATATTCATCATGCATCTCAGCGTATTTCCTTTACAATCGTCCTCAACTTGCTGAACATCTCTGCCTCAGTTTCATGATGCAGCCTTTTAACAACTTAAATCCAACGAAAGACCCTCTTGGTCTGAGTTAGACGCACAGCTGAGCTGAGCTGCTGTTACAGCTCAACCTGGATATTTCTCCGTGTCTGACACCAAAACACTGTGCACGTTGTGGGAAAATGTTTAATACACTAAGACCATCATACATGTGAGTACGGCTGAATTCATGACGCTGCATTAATGAAAATCTGAATTTTATTAGAGCAGACTGACAGTCTGGAAATGCTTCATGTGAGTAAGTTAACATTCGTCCTTCATGAGCTGCTTTTCAGTCAAAAGTTCTCACACATTTCACTGTCTAGTAAACAAAAAAAAAATATGTGAATGTAAGAAGCTTTGAAGAGCATTCAGCTGGTTTTACACTTCAGTGTTTGTAAAGAAATATGGAACTACAGTAAATGCAATCTCAAACAGGTTTGGTCATTCATTTCCCTGGTGAGCTTAATTAAAGGGAAACTACTAAAAGTGGGTTGTACCAAATTATTTAGAAAACCCCAGCTTCCTTCAGTACGGATAAAAAAGAAGGAATATCCTGTAAATGAGAGGCATGAAATAGTGCAATGTATAGTGAAAAAAATGTACGATTTTAAAAAAATGTAGGAAGGACCTCGCAGTGTTAATAAATCTGTGTTTGTGATCCAGAGAGCGATGGGTTCATTCACATAAGAGCAGATCAAGGAACGTCTCCATCAGCCTAGAGAGCAGCTCTTTAAGAGCCACTGATGAGCAGCGAGCAGGTATTTGAAGCTGCAGGAGGACTTCTCCATCCAGGATTACCCAGATGCTGCAGTCATGCATAAAGCTGTATGTGGGCCACGCTTTGCCAACGCTCACAAAGAGAATCACATGGACTGGTCCTCAGAAATGCATGACGGCCTATTTTAGAGCAATTTTATTCACTTGTGAATGCTGTTCTGCACTGGATGGTCCAGATGGAGGTTTGGGTGACTGACGGATGGCCACCGTGTACCAGTAAGGCTGTAGTGGTGGAGTGATGTTTTGGGCTGGAATAATGGATAAATGCAGGCTGTCAAAGTAAAACTATACTAACACTGCACAGTTTCTAACTGACTGGCTGCTATGGGTATTAAAAGTAGAAAAACTCATAACCTCAACTCTATTAAGAACTTGTGAACCATTCTTAAAAGGAAGATCTATGAGGGTGCCTCCAAACAGCAAACGTGGAAGGCTACTCCAGTCAACAGAATGAGGTCCAGGCAGACACTACAGATGTGGTGGAGCTGACTGAGTCTCCGCAAACATGAAAAAAATATATATATATATTAATTGCGTAAAAAAACAATTCAGGGAGAGAATCACTTTCTTTTGTTTGTGAAAAGGACGTCTGGGTGATAACTATGTCTACATCCACTGACGCTTGAATTCAAACGTTACCTGCGGGTCCCTGTAAAACATCTCGTACTGCAGGATCATCTGCCGGCTGATCTGTGAGCCGTGGTACACGATGACGTTCATGGGCGTCCAGGTGCGGAACTCCCTCTCCCAGTTGGTGATGGTGGACAGGGGGGCGATGATGAGGAAGGGGCCGCGAATCCCCATGCTGAAGATCTCGAACAGAAAGGTGATGGACTGGATGGTCTTCCCCAAACCCATCTCATCTGCTAGGATGCAGTTTTTTCTAGGATGAAAACAAAGAAATACGTAAGAGAACAACATTCTTGGATATGAAATTAAAAACAGGAAATACTTCAGTCTGCATTAAATAAATAAACTGAACAGTGCACGCCGATGCAACCGGTTTATTATCCATACAGGCATCAGGTTGAAGAGGCAACAGGTTCAGCAAGGATACTGAGAAAACCATGTTCCCAGTGACAATCTCCAGCTCCTCTTGGGGACTCCCAAAGGGATCCCAGGGACAGGTTAACTGGTCAAACTATGCTGTCTGAACAAGTTAGTGTGTTAAGCTCTAAGACTTTAATAGTTAACGGTTTACAGGCATGTTTATTTCTGCTATTATTTTGAAAGGACCAAAAAGAGGAAGTGCTCTTCCGTTGTTGTGGAAACGAGGTTGCGTGTACAAGTGACCATGGTGGTCGTGTAATAAAGTCGAGTCATAACAAACGTCTGTTATGCTAATTAACAAGTGAATGCAAGCAGCCAAAAGTTTCCTCAGCAATCTCCATTAGAGATGGGGTGAGAAGTTCAGCCATCCAGGAGGGACTGAGAGCAGACAGGAGGCAGATGGTTGGGAAGCCCGCTGGACACCTTCCTAGTGAAGTATTCCAGGCACTTCCCACAGGAGGGAGCCCCAGGGAAACCCCAAGGAACGCTGGAGGGACAACTCTCAGCTGGCCGGGGAACAACTCTGGAATCACCAGGAAGAAGTAACCGTGGAGACGGAATTATGGGCTGCTGACCCTGAACGCGACTTCAGATAAATTTTAGAAGATAGATGGAGGGATAGAATCATGGAACACCTAGATATTAATAATATTCTGTTTAAGCATCAATATGGATTTAGGAAGAAACACTCGACATATATCGCTCTTCTTCACCTCAGAGAGAATATAACAGCTGCTCTTGAGCAAAATAAATGCTCTTGGCATTTTTCTAGACTTGTCAAAGGCCTTTGATACGATGAATCACGAAATCCTTATATCAAAAATGTTATGTTACAGTTTTAAAAATCAGGTTTTACAGTGGGTTGCTAATTATTTGAACAGAAGAGAGCAATTTGTTGTTTATAACGGCGATAGATCGCACCAGGCTGTTTTAAAAAGAGGTGTTCCACAAGGGTCTATTTTAGAACCCTTGTTGTTTTTAATATATGTAAATGATCTTCCTAATATTTCAAATATATTATCACCTATACTATTCGCTGATGACACCAGCCTTTTTGTCTCTGACAGCGATTTTGATTCCCTCATTTCAAAAGCAAATGTTGGACTCATTCACTTATCCAATTGGTTTAAGTTAAACAGGTTATCACTTAATGTTAAGAAATCTAACTTCATAATTTTCAGAAATAAGAACAAGAATTATAACTCAGAAGGAGCCAGAATCTCTGTCAATGACAATGTACTTGTGCAGGTTTCATCAGTGAAATTTTTGGGTGTCTATATTGATGAGAGGCTTTGCTTTAGGAATCATTGTCAGTTTGTGTATAAGATAGTCTCAAAATCTTTGGGTATTATAAGACGGGTTAAGAAATATCTGAAAAAAAATATACTCCTTACCTTGTACTATAGTTTAATTTATCCTTATATTTCTTATTGCAATTCAATATGGGCCAATACTTATCCTTCTTACTTGCAACCCATTTACAGAATTCAAAAGTCTTTTGTAAGAATCGCTACTAACTCTTCTAATCTTGCCTCAGCTAAACCTCTATTTAAACAATTGCAACTACTCACAATTTATGAAGTGAATAAGTATCAG
>JAVQJG010075590.1:0-18682 GCA_036024015.1 Craterocephalus amniculus | reverse complement strand
CACCTTCTGCTGTGGACTTTATCAGTTACACCTTAAGGTTTTGAGGTGAGGTTTGACACAATATTTTGCTCATAACAAAATGTAAGTATCGGTATCGGGTATTGGCCGATACTCAACCCCCTGTATCGGTATCGGAAGTGAAAAAGTGGTATCTGGACAGCCCTAGTTGTAGATGCATTGAAAAAAGCTGAAGGTCGACCACACACAGGCAGTAGGTACAAAAGCAAATCATGTCATAAGAAACAGGCGACAAATGTCTGTCACAAATGTGAAAACAAGCATGAGAACCGTCGATTCCCAGCTTACGGTGCTGCATGTCACAAGTGTGGAAAAAACAACCACAAGCTCTGCACCTTCGACACGCCATGGGGCCGGTTACGCTTCCTCAGACTCCCGTTTGGGATCAAGTCTGCAAGTGAGGTGTTCCAACATAAGAACTGTGAGACCTTTGGCGACATTCCAGGTGTGAACATCATAGCAGATGACATGAATATTGCAGCGTCATCAGAGCAAGAACATGATGAAATCCTCCAGAAAGAGCAAAGTCTGCTGGTGTGAGGTTCAACAAGGAAAAGATACAGTTCAAGGTGGACAAAGGAAAGTACATGGGACACATCATCACCCCAGCAGGGCAGAGGGCTGACGACGCCAAGATCAAAGCAATTGTTGACATGACAACCCCAGAGGACAAACAAAGTCTCCAACGCTTGCTGGGCATGACAAAATTCTTATCACAGTACATACAAAATGAAGCTTCGCCCCACTCAGACAGCTGCTCAAAAAGGATTTTGCGTGGCAGTGGAGCCCACACCACAGCGAAGCACTAAAGACTTTGAAGTTTGCTCTTACACAAGCCCCGGTGTTGAGGTTTTATGATCACAGGAAACCTTTTACTTTACAAGCTGATTCGTCAAAAGATGGTTTGGGAGCTTGCCTGCTGCAGGATGGTCACCCTGTGTGCTACGCCTCACGAGCGCTCACGGACACAGAAAAACAATATGCTCAAATAGAAAAGGAACTACTCGCCATAGTGTTCGCAGCCAAGAAATTCCACCAGTACGTGTACGACAGGCCAGTTGCAGTGCAGTCTGATCACAAGCCCCTGGAGGTCATCATGCACAAGCCACTCAGTAAGGACCAGCGCGACGACAAGGGATGCTTCTACAGCTGCAGAGGTATGATCTAAATGAAACATACACACCTGGCAAGCACATGTACATTGCTGATACGCTTTCACGTGCTGCAACAAGCAGAAACAGTGAAAAAATCAGTGAAAACTCCATGGAGGAAAGGGTTGTCTATGCTCTGGAAGCCACCGATGCTCTAGGTGAGGAAACACTCACCCGCTTGAACCAGGCAACAGCAGCAGACTGTGTGCTACAAGCGGTGTGTGAGAAGCATGTGAAAGGCTGGCCTCAGAAGAAGAAAGGTCTAGACAGGAAGCTGCACGCTTACTGGCAGGTGAGGCTCGACATCAGCATGGAGAACGACATAGCCATGGTTGGAAACAAAATCGTGATACCTCGAGGGCTCAGAAGTGTCACTTTGGAGAAGCTGCATCTTGCTCACCAAGGTGTGCAGCGCACCAAGGCCAAAGCAAGAAAGACCTTATATTGGCCTGGCATGGCAAGGGACATACAGACAATGATAGAGAAGTGTGTGCAGTGCCAGCAGTTGCAGCCTAAACAACAGGCTGAGCCTCTCATACCACATCAGATCCTAGAGCTGACATGGATGAAAATCAGAGCCGACATCTTTGTGCTGCAAGGTCAGTCGTACCTGCTGCTGGTAGATTATCTGACAAAATATCCTGAGGTGCTTAACCTGGCCGACAAAACTGCTCACACAGTGGTTCAAAAGATGAATGGCAGACAGGTCCATAAAGACTGTAAAACATGCACTGTTGATAGCGATGCAGACAGGCACTGACCCCTAGTTTCGCTGTCTCTGAGGAACACGCCAGTGACAGGACTGAATGTGTCCCCTGCACAGATGCTGATGGGTAGAGTCCTGCGGAGCACGCTTCCTTGTTCCAGTGCTATACTGAAACAATCCGTACCACAACACGGTCACAACAACTTACAGGATTTGCAGGCCAGACAAAAGCAGAACTATGACCAGCGTGCAAAGTCGCTACCTGTGTTGTCACCAGCCAGCGAGATAAACCACATTCATACACTGTGCAAACGCCAACTGGGAGGATACAAAGAAGGAACAGGCGACATCTGAGGAAGATACATCCTAGTTTGTTCACTGACACTCACCTTGACGATGAACATTTGGACTCTGAGGTGCAATCCCCTCACGTCGTGGAGCAATCCCCTCAGACCGCTGTGTCACCACCCACAACACCACAACAAGAGGTGCAGCCACAGTCCCCTCCTCCCATGGCTGTGAACAGCACTCCTACACGCTATGGCAAGAGTGGCAGAGCAGTTAAACTCCCTGCTAAATACAAGGACTGATGTCAGGGATGCTACATGTTACTGATTTGTTCAAGGCTCTAAAAAAAAAAGACAGAAAAGAAGTGATGATAAGAACTGTCTAATTTGAGGTGCTCAAAGCCAATGTTTTGTAATGAGAGGTTTATTCATAAGAACGTTGTTTTCAGTGGTTAATAGGTGCCATTTAATAATATGAGACATGTTTTATGGGTAATCGAGACAGGTATGTAAAAACAAAAGAAAATACAAGCGTTAATGTTAGAACTTAGAGTTCATTGTTACAAAAGTTTAAGTCAACTGATGTAGGCCACATCTCAGTTGGAAAAAGAGGGATGTGGTATATGGGATCGAGCACTCGGAGCTCAACTGTGTTGGCCTATGCTCTATGATTGGCTATGTATGCCTGGTGATGAGCTGAGTAAGAAAAATAGCTACGAGTTGAACTGCATAGTGCATACTGGACTCCGTGTGCCCATGTCGATTAGCAACCCACGGTAGTATTTTACCAGACCATACAGTGTAAACACATAACAAGAACACCTTGGATGGCTCAGATTTTTTTGTTTTACTTCTATCCACTCATAGTGTGTGTCCTGCTTAGAAAGTTACCTGGAAGAACAGTCCATTAAAAAACACTTAAATTTGTAATGTAAATTTCGCAGAAGAAACTGCTCAGTAGCAGCAGAGATTCGTTGTTTTTAGCTGAAATTCTCCTTGAAAACTAATTTCCCCTCAAAGGTGCGATGTTGATAGACTTTGACTTTTTAAGCAGTCCTTATACTTAAATTTCCATGTATTTTTACAATGACAGGAAGGGTCCATCAACAATGTTCCTACAGTATGAACCTCATGTCTGAGAATAAGTTTGTTCCACTTCATAGCCTCATAGATCATAATGTGGTTGATTAACACGTTCAGTCAGTCACACAGACTAATTACCTGATAAAATTAACCCGTTTGCTTTCTAAAGGCTTACTAAATGTGGGCTTTAGGTGCATGTAAGAGGAAAGATGAAAATCATGTAAAGTGAAGAAGAATTTATCAAAGGAAAACGATAATTTACTAGTTTTCTTACTTTATCATTATTTGATTACAATTACACATGTTTTGTGTGTAGGACTATCACCGGTGGGATGAATGAGTGTGAAGTCATCGTCACACTGGGGGCATGGCTTGCTGTGTGTCATAGACGCATGTGTGTAATTACACCACTGATCTTTGTGTTGCTGCAAGGCCTGCACAGATGTTATTCACACAGCATGCTTCTGACAACCATCACAGATATCTCATCTTTTATTTTCTACTTGTGAAATCCAACCATAGATTTGAAATGGACATGAAATAATTATCATCATTGTGCTGTTTAGGGTTGTTCATAAAATGTAATTGTTCCTACTACATTCTGAATGCTGTGTAAAGCTGAAAAAGACAGTGTCCTCCGGAAATATACAGTATAAGATGAGTACTGTGGTTAACATAACATGGTACATGTTCTAATAAACAACTCAATAAAGGTATGACGGTGATATTGAGAATACTACAGACACTTTTCATCCATGCTGACGTCTCTTAGTAGTGATAATAACAGGATGATTTGATTTAAAACTGCTCAGGGATCCACCGCTCAGTTCCAGTAAATATCACTGCATGTTCTCCTTAAAATTAAAGATGACACTTTTCACCTGTCAAATGAAAAAGCAGACGCAGTTTGCTCCTGTTTGTACAGTTAGATTTCAGTAAAGTATATTGCCTGAATGTAGCTATAGACAAGTAAATCACCTTTGAAATTAATTTTTTAAGAAACTTATTGTCGGTTTCAGTTTTGCTATTCTATCTGTGCAGGAATAGTTTATTGTTATTATTGAAAACTAAAAAACAAGACAAATTGCATGTTGTGTGATCCACTACGAGACACTGAAAGGTCATTCTACTCAGCTATTGTACCTGTGCTAACTCATTATCTCTTTCTTTTCAGAGTGACATGGATGGAAAGTGGCCAAAAGTGATGAAAACTGTGGAGGAATTTTCATCGTCCAGTCTGAGATCTACTTAATTGAACACGGCTGAATGAAATTAGCGCAACCTGGAAGGCCCTCATACTGGTGAAACCAGTTTATCAGTCATTAATACAGTTACCATATAACTTCAGGTGGAGAATTATAGATGTAAATAAGGTGTTTGTATTACTTCAAATATGCAGGTTTTCATTTTAAATTAGCAATTATGTGACTTTTTTCCCCCAAAAAATACAAGAGAAACATAGAATTTCTACATGGAGTCAGTGTTTCTTTTATAACTTGTTAATTTGTAACAAATGCTGACATAAAAACCACAAGTAACAAAAAGACATGAGGTGAAAGTTGCTAATCCAGCTGAAAGAGAACAACTGGAATGGTTCTACGTTTTTAAGAAACTACTCAAGCAAATCAGGCGTGACTCATGTCTTTAACCAGCGCATGCCTTAACTGTAGTTATTTAACGTGCAGGATCGAAACCATGGCACGCTGCCTTGTGTTGTTTCTGCAGAAGAAAGTCATGTGAGAGAAGCAGAAAGCTAATGAGGCCCCTGGGGCCATTTGGCAGCATCCTGGGCCTAACGGCTCAGGAAAATTTTACTCTGGGATAGAGATTAACAGCAAAACCGGTTGGGATCTGGGTGTGACAAGAAGCAGCGTAAACCGCAAAGCGAAAGTCAGATGACTTCTCTCTGTTTGCATGTTATGAAAGAGTAAACTGTCGTTATGGCACCAACATTTAATTTTTCACAAAGAGACTCCACAAAAGATGGGAGTGTCATTCTGCAAAGAGACAGCTGTGTGTTCAGCAAAGAGGTACTTCTATAAACATGCACCTTAGAGAGGATGGAGGAGGCGGAGATCCTCTTATTAGTATCTTGTCTTTGTGAATGCTGCTTAAAAAGCTGCATATTGTTTAAGGTCATTCAAAATGAGAATAGTCTGATAAAAACCAGAGTTGTGCTTCAAGAAATTAGAACAAATATTATTTATTTGTTTCTATAACACAATGGAGTCATTGTCTTCCAGCAGTAAGGTCTTTATTAGAGCAGAAATCCTTTAGCTGACCAGAAGGCAACAGTGTTAATTGGCTGACTTGTGAATAAGGAAATACACTGGAAATGTGGGAATCAACTGGAAAGTTACTGACCATCATTAGACTGATGAACGTTGGAATTAAACGTTCAACAGTATATATATTTTTACAGTCCTGTTCCAGAGATCAGTTAGGACATAATTAATATTAATGGGTTGTAATCATTGCAACATGTCATCACTTTATCTGAAAAAACCAATGGTCCAGACCCCAAAATCTGCAATGTTGATAACAAATGATTAGCCAAGATTTTTGAATTAATCAAATAAAACAGGAGAAATTTCCTAATTTAGAGCCATAATAAATGATGAATAAGACTATCATTACCCGGACTGTTAATGCTTTAAAAGGGAAGTTCGGTATTTTTCAACCTGGACCTGTTTTCTAGCATAAAATATGATCATTTACTCACCCAGAAGGTTTTGGTGCAACTTGAACTCCTTCGGAAGATATTTAGATCCACACGTGATCAGCATATATCCTTATAATGGGAGAATTCAGGGCAAGTGCCACTCGGCCTTGGATGCTGTCATTCCAAGGTCCTTTCAAGCCTCTTGCGCGTAACTGCCACGGCGATGACGTCACTTCTATGCGCCGTGGCAAAAGGGTGAATTCACTCCGTACTGTAGGACGGTCGGCTACTTACTTCAGATAATAGCAACATGGTCCGTGTTTTTGTTTTTTCAAATTGTAAATAGAATGTAGCTGACCAGACATCAGTGTGGAGGAAGGTCAGCTTTAACTAGAAAATAAGGATGTGCATGTTAGAAGACACAGAATAGAAAAATTTCACAGTTAGACGAAAGGTTCAGTACAAAGCAGGATTTGTGTGTTTGCTGGTGTAGCCCAGCAGAGTTTATTACAATGTAATTAGGCTATATTGAATCTTTCAGTGTCTGTGTGACATTGAAATAGCTACATCTGTATTAGCAAACCACGACATCTTGAACTGCATGGTCCTCAGACAGAGCAGCAGGCCCATCATCTTGTCCAGATGTGAGGCGAGGTCATTTAACGGCAGTGAACTTCGGCAGTTTGCACATTGAGATGGAAGAATCTCTGAAGCACCTTCATGTAGTTTTCTAACCCTTATTCTACGGGTTTAGATAGTGTGGGGTCCGTCCTTGAGGCAGAAAGAAGGTACAAGCGAATAAATGAGCCTGCAGAGGGCTGCACTGACATGGTTTGTACATAAGGCCCAGCGTATCATGACGACAGGTGAGAAGTGAGATCAACAAAAAATAAAAACCAGCTGGTGCACAACTTCCTATGGTTTGAAAAACAGAACTATTTGAGTCCTCGACTTCTGCCCTGTTTTCTTTACATTTGTTTATGTTTATATATCTTTAGATAAAACTAAAAATGCATCTTATTCATAGCTGAATGCAACGTCAAAGAGTAAAGTCAGAATAAATGTTACTGCGTTACTAAGTGAGTAAAAGAGGACCTGTTTTTCACAAGCTGAGATTTTAACAATATTTCTTTCATTTTTTTTGCTAGGTTATTTGTTATATTTGCATTTATTTCTATAGTTTCCAAAGAGAAACATTCAGTCAGTAAATCCTTTTTTTTTTTTTTTTTTTTACCAGGTATCAGTGTTTGCTTTTATCCAGATTCTGTCACTTGTTTGCATGCACTGCTCTTTGACAGATTTCAGTGTCAGTGTTCAGGTCAGAGGAGAGGTAGGGCCAGTCATAAAGGAAATGTCCTGTAACTTGCCTTATCTTGATGAGCAACTTCACTTCAGTATTTAATAGGTCCAATATACAAGTTTTTGTGGGCATGTCTTCCTCCACCCTGCCCTTAATTTATACTTCTTATCCTCCTAACTTCTGAACATTTGATCTTATGTGGATTTTTAATCTCTTCAGGGAAAGGGATGAATAGGATCTGGCAGTGTAAATGTAATATTTTTGGAGGATGAAGGATCTAAGGTTTGAATTCACTCCTTGGAGATAAAACAAAAAACAAAGAGACATTTGGCATGCAGTGACTTGTAAAAGAAACCAAAAATTTGAAGCGAAGGAAACACCATAGACACGCTGAAAGGAAACTGAAACCATTTAGGAATCAGCTAAAGGAGCAGAGAGAGGAGAAATGAAACTCAGATCGCGAAACCAAGCATCGAGTGACGGGAGCGAAAGGTAGGCTGCTGCACCTCTGAATTTGTTAGACATAAATTTAAACTATATGAATTTCTTTAGCTGCCTTTTCATAGGCTATGTTTTTTATGAGTTTAGGATGAATTTCTGTGTGCAAGGAAAATGTATTTCATGTATGTTTTTTACCTACTACAAAACTTACGGCAAAATGTTGCTAAACAGAGTATTACTAGTAAAAAGCAGTGAGAGGACAGTATGAATGGGACATTTTTTAACAAAGTGAATATATAAACTAAAATACACGACACAGCATGGCATGAAAAATAGCGGGTTTACCATCCACCACACCTCTGCTTTTGTGTTCTTTTCTGCGGTCAGCAGAATACAAATCAAGCCTATAGTTTAAATAGTTTGTCGTAGATGTCTTACTTTTTTACTCTTTTCTTTAAGTTCACTCAGTGTGTGAAGCTATACCTGACTGCTGTGCAGCCGCACACGTTATAGATTTATAAACACACGTTACATAGATGACAGAATTTTAAAAGGAAAAGAGGATATAGGGGAAACAAGCAAAAGTATTGTTGCTTTTTAACCGAACTGTTTGTCATTTGGAATGACCTTTACGAACTATGTTACAGGATTTTGACATATGTGACTCTGAAAATACTGAAGCAAGACATTTCAAAAGAATTATAAAACATAGAGAGAGCCAGTCATCATACTTAAAGTAGGGAAGCTAAAATAGCGACTTTATTATTTATACTAAAGTGCAGAGTTACTTAATGAGCCCACAAAGACAGACACAAGATGAGTGCAGGACTGTGTTGAAACAACATACTGTCTATGAATACGTGTGTAAATAGAGATTGAATAACCACAGCACACAAAACATTTCTGGACCACACCTGAGCAGCATGCAAATATACCTACACACAGCGAGGTGTGACGTTTCTGATGACGCAATGAAGCAAATGCAGTATATCAGCCTCTCACACACGCAACAAAGCGTCCCAACAGAAAACGGCCGGAAACACAGACGTTAGAAGTGATGGAGGTGATGCACTCCTGCTTTGGGTGTGTGAGCCATTAGTGCCCAACATTAAACATAACCAAAACAGCACATGAGTTTTCAAAGTGAAATAGATATCTTTGTAAACTGGAATGTTACCTGGCAGAATCATAAATGACTGGAATCTGTTTTTCTTAAAACAAAACAGAAAAAAATGTCTTCAAAATGTTTTTCCTAAAGTGAGAAGAGCTAATAATCATCTTATAATTAAATTATAGTGTTTGTGTTTCACTAGCAGACTGAATATGAAAAGTATATACTGTATGGCCGAACAGTCTATTCTATGATCTGGTACTTAAACTTACTCCTGCATCTTTTGTTATTTGTGTATGCTGCCAATGAAACTCATTCCCTCACCAAATATGGATCAAATCCAGCACCTGTGCAGGAAGAAAGATTCAAATGAGCATCACACCCCTTCTTATGAACTCCTTCTTGACTCGATTCTGATTAAAACTCCAGATTTAGCCTACATGAATCCAAAATCACATATATTCTCAGGTCATGTATATTATGAGAAAATTCAAAAAGCAATACTTACATATGATATTCCCAAGGTACATGGAAAGTAAAGAAAGGAAGAACAGGAATAGATATTTTTTGTAAGTGTATTTGTACATATGTGTGTATGTATGTGTATACGTATATATAGATAATTATGGCTGTGGTTAATACACACACACACACACACACATAGACACACAAATAGAAGAGATTCTTAGACTGCTTAATATCCACTGGTTTTCTTGTTTTGTGGGAAATGTTTGTTTTTTAACATTAGTTTTTCAAAATATTTACTCAAATTTGCATAGATGTGCCAAGCAAATGGGAATTAATATATAGTCCTTAGGGAAAAGGGTTGGAATTAAATAAGCAAAAGCTTCTTCCGCCTCCCTTTCAAACACGGTATAATTGAATTGTTCAAAAATCACATTATGCTTTTAATTGCTCTTTGTTTGATTTGCTTCATCTTTTTTGCTTTGCTTTGTCTTTTTTTTTTTTTTGCTGTCTTGTTCCTTATTTCAAATTAAAAAGAATTCAAAATTACAGTATTGATGCAGTGTATCATATACCAGCCTTGCTATACTTCTTTCAAATATAGTTTTAAAAAGTTGTTCTGGATAATCTGAAAAAAGTTTTTATACATTGTGGTATAGTTTTTTGTGATGATGCCAGATAATAGATAGTATCAATACTGAGAATTTTCTCGTCTTTAAACCTTGGTGATCATGTCTGGCTGTGTGTACTTTTCATTTGGTTTATGCCCATGCTGTACTACATACTTAGCACCTCTAGAGGGAGCCATATTGCTGTCTCACACTTCCAAGTGGAATGAAATAAGTGAAAGGAAAGGAGTTAAAGGACAACATTTTATACACCAGCTAACATTGGCATGACTTGACATGACTATTAAAATATTTACATTTGGATTTAGATTTTTCTCAAAATATACTTTTCCTGCAGGAGCTTGAAGACAACCCTATTCTGTAGGAATATCCAGAAAGAAGGTAAACTAGAGCCCCAGCACCATTCATCTAAATCTATTTGTAGCTGTTATTTCCAAAAGTATGTTGTATTATAAAACAAATGCATAAAAGCTCACATCCCTCCACAGATATTCAACATGAGCCTCCAGAATTGCCATTGCGGATGGTCCAAAGCGACCACCTACCACGGCCTGAGAACTCACCAGGGGAAGATGGGATGCACTCCGAAGGGAATGAGCATCCCTAAAAGCCAACAGATTCAGTTTTTACCAACATTTAGTTACCAAACTGCTCCAATCACAGTACAAGATCCTTTCATCGACATCTTTAACAGTTCGATGAAGTCGAGTGAGTCTTTTGACCGATTCCACTGTGTTTCAATTCAGCCCCTTGTAATCATGTGTGCAGACGTAACATCTGATATTCAGACACCTTTATGTCTCAAACAGACTCTGCATCGGAGGAGCATCTGCAGGTCTGCCACTGCGGATGGTCCAAAGAGACTACCTACCATGGCCTGAGAACTCACCAGGGGATGATGGGATGCACTCCAAAGGGAATGAGGATCCCAGAGAACAAGCAGCACATTTGGGGAGTGTGGGAGGAATCGCAGAACGACAACAGGCCAGCCATCTGTGCTCCTATCAAGGAGGAGGTAGAGAATAATGCAAAGATATAAAATGAAGTTGGGGAAAAATAAATATTTACTACTAAATGTAAATTTCATGTCTAAAAACCAACTCATCTTCCAACTCTGACAGAAAACCTTCTCGTCTCTAAGCCTCGTCACCCAAATGAATCCCACATCCACATCAGGTATGCAACATCATTAAATCTGATACACAACAGGATCCACTAAAAACATAAACTATTTATTTAAAAAATGAGTTTTTTTCTGTCCTTACAGCAGCCAAAGACGAACAGCTCTTTCTACACACGGATCTCAGCTTGGACAAAAACCACCAGGCACCTGATTTCCTCTTAGGTGCAGAGGTACGACACATTCATGGCTGAAAGGGGAAAAAAAAGAGTTCACTTTGACCAAATGCATTATGCTGCTCTGAACTTTTCATTTTTGGCCATGATTTATGTTTTTTCTTGTGTGTAACATTCTGAAGTTAAGGTACATGATATCAGAGCTCATACTTTGTTTTTTTTTAGCAGGGCAGCCTGATGCAGACATCACAGATCTATGCCACCTTCATGAATCCTCCAGTCACACAAACCCCTGTGAAGGAGAATCACCAATCATGTAAGTGTCATGGATGCTGTTAGTTCATAGAAGGACCAACATGAGAGTAAAATGTTGACTATCTTTGTGTAATCATGTAATGTCCCTACATGTGCAGTCTTCCAGACCCCAACTCTCTCTGCTTATACCCCCTTTATGAGCTCGGGCCAAGCTCGTCGAGCCCTGGACTTTTCAACTGGAGACAAGGTGCAGTGGAATAATGTTGCCTCAGATATGTGTTGGAGTATTTTTGGAGGGGAGACACAGACTTAATAATGCAATTTTTTGTAGAAGACTCTGAATTATCATTTTAAACTGAACCAACAAGTCTCTTTACAATTTTCACTCAACTCAGAAGCGAGGGATATAAGACAGCATCACACGTTGATTCATAGCTATGAACAAAATCATTTCTATTAACATCAAATCACAAAAATATCTAAATATAAATTCCTCAGCTTATTAATATGAAAAACAATCCGTTATCAAAATGTTTAAATGTTTACATGATGTAAAAGTAAGGTGAAACTTATTTCTACGTTACAATTAGGCAAAGTATAATACAAAACTTTCTCCCAGTTAGTCTCAAAATATACATTTTTCCTTACTGCTGTGTCGCAGTAATCATTGCGACTAACATACCTTAAATCTTAGACCTCACTGGAAATGTGAAAAACCTAGAACTGAAAAAAAAATTGGTTTACTATTTGGGTGTTGCTAATTGAAAACTGTTTAAATAAATACATACTTCCTATATCAACACATACCATCCTAACATTCAAGCGCACGCACACCCAGCATTTTCCTTCAATGAAGTAAATCATAAGTAAGTCATAATTTGTCACAAAATATTTTATAATTTAAGTTATTTTATAATTGCTTTATAATTTAGGCTGATTCTCTTTGGGAGCCTCCAGCAACCAAAGCTCAGGGACAACAGATAAAGGAGAATGAAAAAGAGGAAGAAAAGGAGGCTGAAAAACTGCTACAGGTACTGCACCTTTAATGATACTGTATACATTTTTTGCAAAAAAAATAAAAAGTCAACACAATAACCAGTTTACTTGGTTTTTTGTGTCTTGTGCTAATTTACATACGCTAACATATCAAACTAGGATGGTAATCGCATTATACACACTTGATATGCACACAGTGGTGATGTGAGTGTGCATCATAACATCCAAATAGCTTTTTCCTCAGAATAACACTTTGTCAACTCATATCACATTGCCTATAGCTGCATGAATGAACGCAGCCTACATCCTGTGGTAGAGCCACAACAGTCACTTTCATTTGTTGTCTTCTGTCAAGGCGAAGAAAGACCAGCTGAGGGCCAAACTACAGCAGAAAATTCACATCAAGGAGCTGAAGATGGTCGAAGTCAAATCGTCTGCAAAAACCTGCAAGGTAAGGGGTGGAGGCTTGCGGTAGCTACTCTTGATTTTAGATTTCATGTGTCCTTAAGACCTCTGCTTCAACCAATCACCCTTTAGGCTAGTTTGGATGCTGAATGGCTGGAGATCAACGATGTGTTCTCAGAGGTGATAAGTATTGTGGAGGACGCTCGGCAGAAAGCCCTCAAGCCTCTGGAGAAGAGGTTGGTCCTGTGTGGCTCAGGGCATTTATAACTTCAGTGTAACCACATAAGCGCTGTTAAGGGAAATGTATGGAGATATTTTAGTACCGTTTTAATAAAGGTAGCAGTTAAATATGCTCTGTTGTTCTTAGGATGCAGAAGATGAAAAAGGAAGCACAAGATCTGGTGCAGAAGCTGCAGAATGAAATTGACAAGCTTAAAGTGGACATCACTGAATTGGACAAAACTACAGACTTGCAGGTGAGAAGTCACAGACATCAGGGCATCCAGTATTCTTATTAGCTTTTCCACATCTATGCTTTTACCGTACTTGTCTTTTATTAGCATAATTCATTTTCTTTTACATTCTGTAAGTCTTGCAACTCCCTCTTGCGTGCAGGTTTCTCCACTGCCATGCCTGCATGAAGCAACAAGCTGGGAAAATCAAAGTGTTGACATCTCATTGTCCTTTGGTTCACTGAGAACAACAACCTCCACCATGGTGAAAGACATCCAGCAGAAACTGGAAAACCTCTCTTCGCTTGGTGAATCCTTATTCTCTTCAAAGGTTTTTTTTTCTTCTTAAAGTTTTTCATAAATTTTTAATCTAGTTCATTTTTATACATCAACTTTTCACAGAGCTCAAGAGGATTCAGAAATTTGCAGGTATGTATATCGGGTAAACTTTAGAGGGGCTATACCTGATTTTACGTCCGGCTAGTTTAGCGGCTAGTTTGGAATGACTCTCTTTCTCTGCCAGGTTCATTTTCGGAATGTCCAGACACCGATCAGCCAGTAATAGTGTCCCCCTAGTGATCTGGTATGAAGTTACCAAAAGTTAAACCTCTTAGCTGAGAAAAAGCGTCACAGAAAAGCTAAAAAAATAACAGTTATCGCTAACTAAGCTAGCCGAACGTGAAATCAGGTATAGTCCCTTTAAGTCTGAATAATATTGTATAGATGTGATTTTAGGAAACTATGATAGAAACAAGAAAACCTGGCAGCTTAGAAGCTACAGATCCTTTTGTGGTTGATTCAGTTTATTTTCCTGTCTGTTTTGATTAGCATGATTTTTTAGTTTTTAGTAATTCGGTGCATAACAACGTAAAAGTTATTCCATTTTCATGCCAACCCTGATCCTTTCAGAAGTTCATTTTTGTATTCTCCATGGTGCTTGCTCAATCTTTAGCCAAACAAGGTAATATACAGAAGTAAAACACAACTTTCTGCAAAAAAAAAAAAAAAAAAGTCACTGACTGGTTTAAGTATCATCCATCAACCTTTTTATGCAGATAACTGTGAACACAGTGAAGTGGCACTACACAACCTGGTTTTGTTTATTTTTTGTTTTTTTATAAATCTTTGTAGAAGGGAAGTAAATTGGGAAGAAACCAATCAAAAGTTTGAACACTTAACTCTAACAAGAAAAGGTGACCAGATGTTTGCCTGGAAGAGTAGGTTTAAAACATGTTCTCTTTGTCTCTTCACTTTGTGTGTGTGTGTTGGTAAGAGAGATAAAGATGAGTGTCTAATTGTGAGGTTTTTTTTGTTTGTTTGGTTTTTACTACATAAAGCACTTTGTGCTGCTGTTATGCATGAAATGTGCTGAATATAATTTGATGTTTGTGTTGATTTCAAGTGTACAAAGTGAACTAAAAAAAAACCTAAGTCAGACCACGGGACCAGACTAAGTAAGACAATGCAGGACACGGTATGAATCTAATAGAAAACCTGAAATCTCAACAAAAAGCAAAAACTGATTGAAATTTTCATTTAAAGTCATGCTGCCATGACTGAAAGAGTACATGGAAGTCTTCTCTGGAACACTTAAAGGTTTATGTGAGACATTTCACTGAGAACAAACTTCCAAAGCATACAAACCACTGGAGACCATCTTTCAGTAAACTCACATGCAATCGCAGAAAAGAGATGTAGCAAGGCCATGCTACATGTTGATTCATGAGGGTTTAATGAGTTTACTTTAACCAGAGGGATCAGACATTTGAATGTAAGTGTAACAAACACACAAGTGCTCATCCCAAATTTTCAGGAGTTCAAAGTATTGCGGGAGAACTTTATTTCAACACACTGCAACTACTTTAAAAAAAGGTGATAATGGCCACCTTTGTAGACTTATCTGGTTTATCTGTCATTTTTAGAGATAAAGTCTTAGAATATTTGAACACACCACATATTGGACCAGCCCCAATTTCTTTCCTTGGCTCTCCCTAATTTTGTTGGGGATCAAGAAATTGTAGCGATGAACCTTTTTAACCAAGGCCATTTGGGTTGTGAGAAAACCAAAACTCAATGATCTCTGAGAGAAAAGGGCATCTAATCTTTCAGGAACAAAAGGATCAAATTAATTGATATGATGAAAACAAGAAATTGGGATTGGGCCAGAAAAATATTTCCACAAATTTCTCACTGTTTCATTCTTCACTGCCACCTAATGCATTGAAACCATTCCCTTGTTTTTTTACCCTTCACTTGTTCTTTTTTTGACCACAGTGGATGTAAAGTTGGACTCAGCCACTGCACATCAGTGCCTTGATCTGTCTGATGACCTGAAGACAGTGAGGGATGGTGGAAAGAAGCCAAAAGGTCCTGATGCCCCGGAAAGATTTGATATGTTCGGCAGCGTCGTTGGACTCAACACATTAGCTGCTGGAAAGTCGTACTGGGAAGTGGAGGTCAACAACAAAACCGGCTGGGATATAGGCGTGGTGCGACGCAATGCTGGTCGCAAGGGCATACTCACAGTGAACACAGATAATGGTTACTGGGTGACTGTGCATTATGAAGGCAAAAAGTATGCAGCCCTGTCAGTGCCTCCCGTCAGCCTTTCTCTGAAAGCGAAACCTCAGAAGGTGGGGGTGTTTGTAGACTATGAGGAAGGACTAGTGTCCTTCTATGATGTGACGGCTCAGTCTCACATGTACTCATTTACTGACTGTTCATTTGTTGACAAGCTTGTCCCTTATTTCAGTCCACATCTTAGAGGAGATGGGAAGAATGCTGATCCTCTGATTATCTCTGCAGTGCACAAACAGTAGCGGTTCTCTAGCATGTGATTAATGCACATAAAAATACGAAATTCTGAGTGCACAAGTGTATCGGTGTGGTGAATCTTAATGGCTTTATTATTGTACACTTTCCATTTATTAATTTATTTTACATTTATACATAGATAAATAGTCGATGGAAAATTAAGACCATTTTTATATTAAAACCAAGAAGTAAACCAGTAGAGAATTAATCTTTTTATGCCAAAGAATGATTGAATTAAGTTTTGTTTTGTGTTTGTGGTTTAAAAACAGGCTTTGATTCTAATATTCATACTGAAAACATTTGTGGATTTGCCTGATCTATGAAATGACCTAGCACAAATTTAGAAATAAACTAATAAAAAACATAAAAATACACTTGCCATGTTTTCACTGAACACAATGATTGAGAAGAGTTCTGGCAGGAAAAGTTAGGGGAATTCTGACAAAAGGACCTTGTTGCTGTGATGGCCTGCAAATGCGCTCCTTACCACGTCTCAACTGTAACATGTGTGCAGCTACACATACGTCAGTCGGCTTGTGAATAATTACATGGTGATTTTGATTCATGATCATGCTCTGAGATTTTTATTTCTCTATAATAAGCACACAGAACGTCCCACAGTATGCAGCTCCGCATGAAAGAGCACTATGCTGCTGTCAATAAGTCTGGGTTGCGGCTCCTTTAAATGACAAGCGCGATTTAACTTCAACATCAGTCATGTGAATAGCGGCCAAAGCGACAAAAATACTTTAACACTTTGGAAGCTGTCTGTTTCTTTCCGCAGCCTCGGGCATCCTTACCACTTTTGGTCTGAACGTTTAAATATCAAATTGTGTGGCAGTACTTTACCTGTATTATAACTATGTTATTTCAGGACATGAATGCGGACAAATTAAAGGTGTTTCTTTTAATAATTATTGCAAAATTGTATGATTGAATGTATGATTAATTAAAATCTTTAAACATATAATAGTCATTAAACATCAGCTGTTTAAGTAAGGGGACTTAAAAAACATTGACCAATCATTTTTGCAGTGACAGTGTTTATTTATATATCGGACCTTCAATCACTCTTTGGATGTGCAATAAATAACGTGCACACTCCCGTCTAATGTTCACAGCAGGTGGCTAATAATCACTCTGATAGCAGTGAGCAATGTCTGATGGCAGAGCTAATGGCCACTAAAGGGGGCAGTAAAAGAAAGAGTTTTTTTGGTAAGAAGAGAGAGAATTTAGAAGACGTTTCTGACATGATGGGTAGATGCCGGTGTCGCAGCCAAAACCAATCTCTTGTATGTCACCGTAGGCGTGGCCAGGCAGGGAGCTGGGATTCATAGAGGTTGGTCATGCGCATGAGCTTTATTCAAAAACTCACGATTCAATTTAATTTGATTAGACTTTATTTGTATTGCGCCAATTCATAACAAAGCCATCTTAAGGCGCTTCACTGACAATAAGTTAAAACAATTTGATTGACATACATTCATATATACATACATACTAGCCAATTAATAACAAATAGCCTATGTAAGAAAAGCAACAAACTGCATCGAAAAGAGTCTTCCATCAATTCCCTTCTGAACAAGCTTCAGGCGACAGTGGGGAGAAAAACTCCCTCCCACTTATAGTGTCTGCTTTGTGAACAGCAAAAAACATCCTTTATCACACCTTAAATAGTGCCCCCTATAGTCACTCAGACCAGACATTTCAGGTTAGACTGATGTCCATCTGTCTGCGGCTGATTTTGTCTGTCCTCAGGTAAAAGCTGGACAACCTCTTGTCTGCAGCTTATGTCTCACCCATCTGCATGTTTTGGCTACATTCCAGAGAAAAAAAGGCAAAAGTATGACCTGGAATTGTTTCCAAGAAAAAAGCGAGCAAAAAGAGATCACAAGTTATATTAAAATTGCTACCCAACATGTTAGCTTCAAAGTGACGATAGTGAGAGCTTTGTATATGCTAGTAAAAAAATGACTTCTTGTTTAGTTTCCTGTATTTGTGCTCCAATTTAGTTGAAGATTGCTTATGTTGTGACACATTTGTGGTGAGTCAGCACAAAATGGATCCTGTACAGTAAATTTGGATAGAAGCTGGTGCCTATAACAAACCTAGGAAATTTTAATATTCAGATTTATCAACACATGTCTAAAGATACCGTACCGTACCGTCCACTTCCGCTTATCCGGGGTCGGGTCGCGGGGGCAGCAGCCTGAACAGGGAAGCCCAGACTTCCCTCTCCCCGGCCACATCCGCCAACTCATCCAGGGGGATCCCGAGGCGTTCCCAGGCCAACCGAGAGATATAATCCCTCCAGCGTGTCCTGGGCCTACCCCGAGGTCTCCTCCCAGTCGGACGTGCCCATAACTCCTCCCAAGGGAGGCGTCCGGGGGGCATCCTGACCAGATGCCCAAACCACCTCATCTGGCTCCTCTCGATGCGGAGGAGTAGCGGCTCTACCTCGAGCCTCTCCCGGATGACCGAGCTCCTCACCCTATCCCTAAGGAAGAGCCCGGCTACCCTGCGGTGGAAGCTCATTTCGGCCGCTTGTACCTGCGACCTCGTTCTTTCGGTCACTACCCAGAGCTCGTGACCATAGGTGAGGGTAGGAACG
>JAVQJG010075589.1:0-41257 GCA_036024015.1 Craterocephalus amniculus | reverse complement strand
TTTTTTACTAAAGTAACACAATCATTACACCTAACAATTGATTACCTATAGATATGATCAAAAACTGCAAAAAGACAAGAAAAGGTCTACAGATTACAAAGAATTTCTGTTATTGGTGTTTTTATTGGCCTTAATGGACGATTCTAGCAAATGTTCTGTCTATTCCTGTAATGTTATAGTTTTTCCCAATATTTAAACAATAAGAAGGACAAAAGAAAATAATTATTCTATCTGCGTCTCCAAAACTAATTAGGCGCTTCTAGACTGACTGCTCCTGCAAGCTACAAGTGGTCCATGCAGACCCTGGTGTGCAGCAGCACTGCAACACCTCTTGTATGTTATTTAGACTTTGTTGGTGCTCTAGGTTCATATGGTGCTTTTGATTTGCCTCTTTACCCTGCAGATGTGCGGTTTGTTTGAAACTTTTTTTCTTTTTTGAATACACAATTTATAAAGAGGATGAAGGTGAGCTCAGATTTGAAGTTTCTGCTGACTTGATTTGTCCTTCTTGCAACTGTACAGAATATATAAAGAGCGACAGAGGCCAAGCTTAAAAAAGTTTTTTAGCATGATTATCCCAACAACAGCCATCTTTCTTGTTGTCTATGAGTAAAGAAGGTTTTTTCTTGAGATAACATAGATCTTTTGTTTGACAGAGTTAAAAAAATAAAGCTGTTGCAAAGAATGAACAATAACACACACTTTCCACTTGTTATAATGAAATTACTTTATGAAATGAGTGGTCAGCAACTGATTTAATTGGTAACTGTTCATCAGGAAGTGCAAGCATGCATGTGTTTTTCTGTTTGTTTCCTGCCAATGGCCTTCTTACCCTCTTAATCACTGAAAGAAAGAGCTTTTTATATTATTACCTCCAAATGACATGGATCATTTTCTTGATATACAAATCATTGAGTTATTTCATGAAAGTTATTTTTATAAATAGTGATAAAACAAAGAGAGCTTTCTTATCAGTGTTCAGCACTTTGCACTGCTAGCAAAACATTAACACATTTGTTAAAAGTAGGCCTACTAACGGGCAAGGCAGTCATCAATCAACAACAGACATTTTAGCGCTTTACCTGCTAGTTGTTGATGAAAGTGGAGGCAACAGAAAAAGCTTGGGAACCACTGCATATTCTGACCAACTCCCTTTACCAGGTAAATTAGTAGCCAACATATTTTAGAGTTCACCTTCATCAGTGAGTGGTTTTGAGAAAATCATTTCATTACTTTAACCAACCAGGGTGGACTTATCACATTAGAATAAGGTCTACAGGGATGGCTGCTCTTGCTTCCATATCTTTGTTTCCACAGTTTTAGAAGATATTAAATCAAATAAGCTGAAACATTGCCTTGTTTATTTGTTTCACCTTCACGGTAGTTAAAACAGAGTTTTATACAGAAAATTATGTCTGCTTTTCTTTTAACTGTGTCATAGATTATATGACAGCTGCAAGGACTAAAGCTTGTGTTGCATTTAGATAACAGTACACTTTATTAGTTACATCTGAAAAATAGACATGAACATAAATATCATTTTGATGTCATTTGGAGGGAAAGCAAGTTTTCTGACAACCTTCCTTGACTTGGAAGTTTATGTCAGATTAGCTGCAGTTTTATAAAATATCCAGCTGATGGCGCTGGAAAAAACCCAGCATTTAGATTTCCACCTAGCCAGAAGATGAATCATACTGAAACTAAAGTTAAGGAAAAAGGTGAGCAGGTGTGGGACGGTCAGGGTGAACCAAACCAAATTACATGACAACATAATGGCTCTCACTTTGTGCATGTGATGCTGATGCAGAAAATATTGCTCCATGATCTGTTGTAGACATGTTGGCCTTCGCCCTGTTTAAGCGAATGTAACATCTCAGCTTCATTAGCTGGAAAATTGTACTAAACTGCTGGTGGCTAAACATGCCTCTCGTTCTCTGCACCTCCATGGCTATTTTTCTTTCTGCAGGCTTAGTATGATTATCCAAACCAATAAAAAGGGTTTGTGTTGGCTGTCCAGCTGATCCTCAGCAAACTGCAGACTGAAAGTGACATCTCTTTATGCAGAGCTGTGGTTTTCTCCTTGCAGCTGTGGCAGCAGCTGCACAATGAGCATGAGCAACTCTTCCAGAGATATTTGCTGTGATGCTCAGCCTTTAACTGCAATCTTTTTCCGGCTTGGGTCACATTTCATGACATGAAAAGTTCATCTTGAAAGTGCTTGTGCTGTCTGCAGTGCTGTGGCTTGTTAATTGTAGGGCCAGGGGCCAGGACTGCTGCGCCCTCCAGCGGCTCTTCAGGGATTTACTGGTGGCAGATAGGTTCCCTGTAAGACTGAGGGCACAGGCCCGCTCACCATCTCCCTCTTCACCCAACCAGCAAAACCTCGTGTACACCTCAGCAGGTTTCAGTACTCCCCGTGTATAGTGTTCAAGGACTTTGTCAGGATGTGCTGGTGTTTTCTGTTCATTCAGTTTGTCTTCTGTTTTTAATAGGAAAGAAGCCATTTTGGCCTCGAAGCCACCCCGGAGTGACTAAACTCCTTCCACCTCCCTATGATTTAATGTCAATAAACTTACTTATTTAAATCTCCATTACACCTTTGTAGTTGTTGAGACTTGAGAAAGATGATTCATTTTCATAATATCCTCTCACTCGCCCGTAGATGGGATTAAACTTTGATATTGAATCATTTCCCTCAATAAATCAAGTATAAAGTTTAAAACTTTCAGGACTTGTGATAAAATCTAACGTTTTATGTAATTTCTGCTCACGTTTCTTTTCCAAAGTTAAGGCTTTATATTTATTCCTTCTTTATGTTGTTATATCAGCTTGCCAGCCAAAACTTCTCTTTCAAACTCATTCATAAAGGAAAGGGATTCATCAGCAACATGGTTGGGACAAACAGGCACAGATGAGACAACTGTCCTCATTAACTTGAAATTCTGTGTCACACTGATCTGCAATGCAGAAAATCTTTCTTTCCATTTGGGTCTCATACATTGCGGTATCAGCTCACATAATGTTTGTCTTGTCTTATCTTTCTGTAGTTTCAGCCACTGATATTTCCTCCAGCTCTCGTGGTTATGACTCTGATAAAGATTTTTATCAAATCATTTAAAATGAAATGCTCCTGATCCCTCAGCCAAAGGTTTTTCTTCCTCACATGTCACTACCATGTTGAAGAAATTATCGAATTAATTTAGCCTTCATCAGGGTTGCAATAACTTACTGCATGAAGCTGCTTCAAAAATATGAAGAAATCAAAAGGAAATAAAGAAAAGGGCGCTTAAGGAAACGGAAAACAACAACTTGTGCATAAACTGGGAGATAAAGAGCATGAGAAAATACATTTTCTACAGCTCCTCCAAAGCAGCAGTTTAATTTTCTGAGTAGAAGTTTGGTGCAGGTATCATTTTCAGCAGACAGTTTTACAATGAGTATAAAGTAAATATCGTAACAAGTTGCACATTGATAGCAGCCTGGGAGGTCCACACCGAGTTGTCTTAATTACGTTGCTGAGTAAAAACCAGAACACCTTCAGATGTGTGGTTTTGAAAAAAAATTATCTTGACAACCCGTTAAATATGCAGTTAGGAAAGAAAACCCAAACAGATGCACAGAATTTGCTCTAAGTTGTTTTGTTGAAGGCTGCTTTTCTGCACTGACTATAGAAAAAGTGAATCATTCTAATTTCTCGCATCCTTTATGAAATTTATTATAACATCTGTCATACATGAGAGCAGGTGAAGAATTTTTATTAATTTTTACTGGCCAGAGGTAGGAATTTGTAATTGAATCTAAAACAACTTGAATATAAAGTTTTTTATGATTTAAAAACTCAGTTAGCTGTCTGAACAAGCCTCCACATCCCAGAGTTGACACATTAACCAATTTGTTATCAAGTTACAAGGTGTTAATCACGTATATATAAAGAAAAGCAACCCTCACAAAAATCAACCTGCAGACTTGCAAGACCCTCAAGATGTTCTCACAGGAAGGAAATACACGTCAAAACTGCCACCGTTTCATCCCGTGGTTGTGTATCTGTGTATGTGCCCATAGTGTGCATTGTTTCACTCCACTCTCATGAAGTTGTGGTGTACTGAAAACACACACATTGAAATGAGGGTGTCAAACTGGAAAAAAAAAAAGGTGGGGGACTAAAAAAAAAAAAGCACGTTCTTGCTTTTGCAAGTTGCTGAATTGTAAGTTATCCGTAAAGAAATCAGAGAATACAGTTTGGATTTCAGTGTGTACAAACATGCTTCTGCAGGTGAGTGGAATACATGAAAATGAAGATACTATCAGTAGCAAATCTGAGTCAGTGTCAAAGTGAATACTTTCCAGTGGTCATTATGTGGGTGGCCCTTATGACACACACTAACCAAACATGAAACACATTCAAATCTCATGTTGAAACGAATATTTATTTTTGACTCAACACATGACAATCTGCATAAATTATCTTTTTATTTGCTTAAAAAACAAGCTAAAAAACATTTTCTGTTTCCATATGAGCACACATCTACACACCAGGTCCACACCATAATAAATATTTCAAATGGCTACAAACTAAATGACCACCTTAGTGTTAACTCGGTCTTATGTCGTCTACAAAACACACAATGTTTGTCTTCTGCAATTGTGCAAAAGTGAATTTTGCTGCATCCATAAGCGCAGTTCCGTTCTCAATCTTTCAGCTGCCAATCAGGAAAATACGGACTATTTTCTCTGGGGTTTAACAGCACAGAATCAGATGTTAAAAGATATTCTGTGCAATTATAAAATACATTCAGGAAATGATATTCAGTGCATCATTCGGGTAAAGTGATGTGTAAGTTTCACTTCTGTTTGAGACATTCTGCATCTAAAGTAAAACTACAACACAGACACAAACTCCTCAGATCTTATAGAGGCCAAAGAAGTTGGCGTGGTGTTCATGACTGAGGTAAGCGGGATGCGACACGTTCACAAAAACCCGGTCGTTTTTCTTCAGCTGCAGGGTGGAGCCGAGGTAACTGTCTGTGGTCCACGGGTGGGTGGCCTTCAGAGGACAGAACCCAGCTCTGTGGGCCGCCATCAGGGTCAGGGGGGAGCTCCCTCCTCGCCTCACAAACACAGTGTGCTCAAAGGAGGAAGTGGCGGTGCAGGCCTTAAAGATCAGCTCCACCCGTGAGTAAACGTGGTACAGTCCGGTCTCGTTGACCTGCAGGCCGCCATCTTCAATCCGGTAAGCCACTCCTCCTGAGGTGAAGGCCTGACCGATCTTTGAATCCCATCGTAGAGTCTTTCGGAAATCTGACGTTTCGATGCGTCCTGCCAGAGGAGAGACACAACGTTACTGAAGGTGGACATAAGGAAAGTCACTAAGCAGAGCTCAAAGTGCCAGAAACCTTACCGATCACGTGTGCTGCAGGTCTGCTGATCATGTCGTTTCCTTTTGGTTTTGGGTCAGGGAAACCTGAAATTGCCGTCAGATTAGTCACATCAGCTCTTCTTCTGATTCATTTTGGAACTAAAAAGCCTTTTTTTTATTTTTATAAATGCTTCATGCACAGTTATGATGATGTGTATTTATGGACACGTACCGATTTGTTTCAGAGGTGCACTGGGCTCCGTCACAGCTTCAGCCTTCAGTGAAATGAAAGAAAACATTTCAATACCACATCACAGACCAGTTTGCACCTCAGTACTTAAAAAGCTCTCAGTGCACGAGTTAGATAGAGGATATCCTGTCAGAATGGACCGGAGACCACAGAATGAACATTGAGGGCTTTGGTTTTTCTTTTAAATGTCAGAGCATAGCCATGGCAAATGATAACCAGACCAAACTGTGCAAATTAATTATTAAACATTGCAGCTGCCCCAACTTTCCAGGCCTGTTTCCAATCTCCCACCTTACGCCTCTTGCTCACCCCCTCTCTATGCAAAAGAGACAGAAGTCACACCTTTTTAATTTTAGCTGCTCTGCCTCCAGTTAATAAAACAGACTGAACAGAAAAGAATATTATTACCATCATGTCATGGTTAAACTTTACTCAGTTATTACTTTACTGACTCACAAGGAGTCTTTTTTTCCCCACTAACACCTGAAAAAGTTTCTTCAGTCTCAAACTGTGGTCATGATCAGGTCATTGACTCAGAAAACAAGGTCCTTACCTTTTCTATTGCTTTAATTTTCTTCTGCATGTCCAAAATCTGGTAGGCTTCAAAGCCCAGGGCGGCAAACACCAGCAGGAAGAGCAGCAGCACAACCATGGCCAGACCGGGGCTGATGCCCATGCAGCCCCGGCTCTTCCCACGGCTCCTCATCCTCTCCTGGGCAGGTGGGAAGGACCAGCAGGGCACCAGGTTTGGAGGCTGCGTCGGGTGGTGTGGACCTCCACCTCCATCCACGAGAAACACCTGAGGAAACGGGTAGCTCTGGTCACAGCTCATGGTTTAAGTCCTTCTGTCAGACAACCTGTGTGTGCATCTGTGTGCTCGACACAGAGGAGGTGCTTACTTAACAGAATCGGCCCTCAGCTGTTTCAGCACCCACAACTCCCTCCCACGCCTGTCATGAAGAGTGCATGTAACTTTGACTAAACTTATACACATCCAAAAAACTCTCATGCCTTAAATCTAGTACTGTACCACTGGTGGCTTTACTGTTGTTTATGTTTTATAGCTCATGCATTTTATTTTTTGTGCATGCTGGATTAACTGTGTGCTGTGCAGCGTGCATATAAGGCTGAAGGTTAGAGGAAGTTTGTGGTTAAAGCTGACCTGTTCCTCGCTTACTAAGTCATCCTCCAAAAGACCCTGTTACAAGTTCTAAGAAAGGAAAGTCTAAGCAACCGTGAGCACATCACCTACATGGCCAACTTTTAAACCACTGCAACAAGTCCTGTTGCTCAGGTAACACACATTTATGTGATTTATATTGCACAGCTTACATACTCTATAATTTCCTTCAGGGGATTGATAAAAGTATTTTTCATTAAATTTTTTTCTGTAAAACAACAAAACGTCACATTTAAATCTATTCAACACAACGACATACATACAGTACTGTGTGTCGGTCTGGACCAGGACCGGCTTGTTAGTAAACAGTGATACAGCAGTTTCAGTAGCACACAGCGTATTCTTAGTGGGATGCTGCTGCTGCCACATGAAAAGGACAAAAGCGTATGCATGACCTGCATCCTGGCTGCTTGTGAAAAGTTAGTAGCAACACGCGCGGCAATGCTTTACAGAAGTGAAAATTGCCCCCGCTAAAAGCTCAGAGACGGGCTTACAGGAAAGCTGAATGCGCACACTCCAAGCGTAGCCAAGTTTGTCTCTTTGGATTCAGAGCAATAAAGCTGCTGCTTTAGTTATGGGTGCAACATAATTATTCTGTATCAGCTTTAATCTTTTTTTTACTTCTTAAAAAGGGTAAAAAGTGAATATTTGTGGGTCCTCTAATGGAGGGGGGCTTGATCAAGGTGTAAAGACCCACTCAATCCTAAAACAAATTGCTCTAAGCCACACTACTATACTAGTATGTGTGCGTGAGAACACCTTGGTGACTCTGCCAGAATCAACCAGGTTTATTTTCTGCCCACCGTTGCAAACGTCTGTTTCATTTCTCCAGGCTGTCATGCAGACACAAAGGGAAACCCACCGTACAGCTTGCATACAAACTTACGAAAAGGTTAATTACGTCAAGCTTAACCAGAAACTTCACAGACTGGCTGCGCTCTACAAGATGATGTTCTGTTTCCCAGAAGCGTCATGCTGAAAGCGCTCCTCACAGCAGCAGCAGCAGCAACAGCAGCAGCAGCAGAGTGGGTGAGGTGGGAGTGTTGGGGTTTTGGGGTCTAACCAGGGTGAGCTTACTGGTGCTGCTCCAGTTAATACAACCAGGCAAGGGAAAGAAACTAATTTCCTGAATCAGCAACTACCTTTCTCAATAATTTTTCATTTCTCATCGTCTTCTTCTGTTGCACAATGGAGGTAGTTGTGGTCGCGATGACTGATTATACAACCGACGTTGACTTTGTGTAGCAGAAATAAATTGCATTGTTCATGGTTTTTGTTGGAAACACTATTTTCCTTAGACACCAGATTTGCTGGTTTACAGTTAAGAAGAAATGCAAAAAGATATTTTCTCTGAATAAATGTCTGTTAATCAGTAATATAGAGCCAATGAAGCTATACAAGTCGTATACTTCACTCTCATATCTAAAAGAACATTTCATTCTTACCGAAGCATGACATTGCAAAAACTGTGAAGCGGAAACATGTTTTTTCTTAGAGGATTATGGGTATTTTTCTCAGTTATATTTTCATAAATGCAACTTTTATCAAGAAATTTATATTTTAAAGTGAATATGCACCAGTCTGGTTTGGGCCACTATATAAAATCAATCACAATCCACTAAATAAAATCCAAACAGCAAGCGGTAAAATAAGTGGACTGGCACAGGAACCACTTCTTAGCATCTACAATAGAAACATTAAACAAAAATAGCCTCAGACACCACATACACTGCACAGCTACTAGTCTTACCCTCAACAAAGCCATGGCAGCTTTGTATTCTTATCTTGGATACTTCAGAATGTTTGATGTGGTATTGTTTATTTGAATGTTTGTAAGAAGTGCGTTTGCTCTTATTGAGTTATGCATTCATATGTTTGCAACCTACTTTTTAATATGCGACGTTGCTCGCTGGATGAAGTTCTTTGAATTGATCACGTCGAGGGATTCCATCCAATGATCTATTTTCATTTTAAATAATGTAGAAAGCGTAGGTTCCTCTGCATAATGCAGAAATACTAAGTTTTGCTGTCCTCGTCAGAAGAGCAGTAGCAGTCTAGTCCCAGGGTCAGACTGTTCCTCTCTGCTGCTTCGCACCGTTGGATGCTGCCTTTCTGTCCACTAATAGAACTCTCTGCTGCTCCATCGCCGTCCTCTCTGTCTCTTTGCGATGAAAACCTCTGAGTAAATGGAGAATTACTCAGATTTGGCAGGCTAGATTGCAGCATCTGGGCAAGGTTCTGTGTTTGAGACGAGCTCCTGTGAACTGATGGTCCTCTGAACGCAGCAGAAGCTACAGCCAGTCGCGTATGGTCGAAAGTCAGGGGCTGGTCCTGGGCTGAACAGAACCCCTCTGAGGTTTCTGAGAACGGGTTGGTGGGAGCAAGAGGTTGAGATCTGGTGTCTGAAAAACTGTGAGGTCCCTCTGTGGTTGAGGTCAAGTCAATTTCACTTCCGTTACTCTGAGTAAGACCATCACCTGGCTCACACAGTCGAGGAGTTTTAACTGTTAACGAGAGGGGTGTAGACACAGGATAGTTACAGATGTCTTAAAGGAAAAGTTAGCATATGTAAGAAGAAGCAATCATAAGTTACAGATAAAAAAGCCAAAGACAAAACCTTTGTAAAGGTAAACTTTAAAACTGCTTTTTCACTCGGAAAGTTCTTGTTGGACAACTTCTGTTGCTTTTGGTAGGAAATACTGGATGCTTTCAAAGCACCATTTAAAAGTATTTCTTAGACATAAACAGCTACAAAGAAGTAGTATCCTCGAATTTATATATACAATACAAATTTCAGTAAACTGAATAAAATTAAATCTGGAAGTGATATCACAGCTGTGCAGGATCAAATATTTGAGCTAAATCATTCACTTAATTTCACTCATAGCTTATTTAAGTATTTAATTTACAGCCATATGACCTCATTTCTGTCACACAACCTTCACCCACCCAGACCAACGATAGATTACAGGTAGGTTTGTACCGATACTGCAGGGCTGGACGATATGGCTAAAACTTTTATCATGATATATTTTTTTAATTTTGCTCGATACGATATTATTCCAATATCGATATAAACATAAAAGCCCCAGAAAAACTTTTTTAAAAAATGCCAAAAGCAGATACCTGAAGGCCTAAAACTAAAAATGATTTGGCCAAGTCTATGACATTCTTCCAGTATTACATTTTATTAATAAAAAGTGTACAATTAATCAATCTTTGTGGTCATCTTTTATTTATATTTTAGTTATAAAAAAAGTAAAATAAATCAATGTTTTAGTCAACTTTTATTTATATTTCAGTAATAAAAATGTACAATAAATCAATGTTTGTGGTCAGCTTTAATTTATATTTTAGTAATAAAATATTTACAATAAATCAATGTTTTGGTCAACTTTTATTTATATTTCAGTAATAAAAATGTACAATAAATCAATGTTTTTGGTCACCTTTTATTTATATTTTGTAAGACTAATCTTACTAATGCTATCTGTGGTGATGCAGAGCTGGTTGTTGTTTCAGAGTCCCCAGGAGACCAGCGCATCTTTAAGCCCGGCTGCAAGGATTTTGCCCGCGTGATTCTAGGGAAAACAGACCGAACTGACAAGCTTCCAGTCTTGGCAAATAAATTGAACAAGTATTATGATTATTAATTATCATTATTATTATATATGGCTCTAAGGTTCTGCTTAACCACAGGTCAGCGGTGGTTGCAAAATTTTGTCAGTGACTTCAGTTGTTCTCTAACTTCACCTTAACATACAGGTATGGCTGTGCGTGAAAGAAATATTTCCGGCTGGGGAGGTCGTATCTGTCATCGCTGACTGACATCATTTTCCTGAACTACCACCACAAACCACTTCCATATCACCCAATTAGTCCGCGTTCTCTTTGCTTGTGGAAGCTTGTGGCATTTGCATGGTCATGAGCGCTCATTTAGTAAATAAAAGTTAGAATGTTGGAGCTTAGCCTAGCCTAGATATTTACAGCGTATGCAAACATAGATAACATGAGGGTAGCATGCTACGTGGAAACTGCTGAGGGGTTTGGTTCAGCTCTGTGTCTGTAGTGTACATAATCAATCATCTATTGTTGTGTATGTTGCGGCTCTGTTTGAATTGAATTGTCTGCGCCGCTAAATACCAGGCGGTGAAACGCTGTAATCATGTTCTGTAATATATGTATGAAATATCGGAAATATGTTCAAAACTCATATTATTGAAAAAAAAACTATATTCCCATAAATATTTATATTGAATTATTGTCCAGCCCTACAATACCGCTCTTTAAAGTACTCGCACTCGTTTAAGTCGATCCGATTTACTATGTACAATGATGATTTTCACTTGAAAATTTAGTTATGTTGTCATTTTTTAAAATATTTTATTTCTTATTTATTTCAACATCATATGTTGTAAAAAAAAAACAGGAGAAAATAAAACCTGTCTTCCAATTCATTGCATTTTTTTAGTGTGGTAGTATCGTATCGTAAGTATCGGTATTGCGTTGGTTTGGAAAAAAGTGGTACTGTCGCATCCCCTGATTACAAGACATTTAATCAGACACATATCTGTGAAACATTGTAAATTTAACACACTTTCCCCGCGTAAGTTCCCCTGAACTTATCGGCTGACCTGTGCTTGAGGAGCCTTGTGTGTCGGCTCTCCTTTTGCAGTAAGCTCTAGGAGTCCATGGATGGTGCTTACATGATGGGTCCAGAACTCGCAGTTTGGTAATGAAGCTTTTGTATTCTTTTTCCAAAGCCCCGATGTGCAGTTGGAACTCGGCTATCTTTCTCTCGGGGTAATGAGAGAGCTGGGATTGCTGGAGCAAAGCAGGGAGAAAATGAAATCATTAGTAAACAGTAACAGACTAGCAGGTTCAAGCACAAACACAGCCAGGCTTTCTCTGACAGCTGGTCTAACTAAACCTGAACCTCCACTCAGCAGTGCCGCTTATTTAAAAACCAACATTTTCCTCCGTGCACACTCATGTAAAATGGGCATTTTAATTGTAATTTGGCGTTTCTTCTGCACAAAATTCACAGATCACATGATCCCCGTCCAGAAAGATAGCAGCTCGTGTGGATGTAGAGCTAGGAAGATTAAGATCTACAGAACAAAAACTGTTCTGTAGATCTGTCCCTGCTGCAATTCAGACTGCCATCAAATTATTAGTGCAGAAAATGTAGTAATTTATAACAACGTGAAAGTTACAAAAGTCGCTAACTAAAAAGGAACAAGTTTTTACTAATTGTATATTCTCTGATAAAGGGGGATATTAAAACTAATACTCTAATAAGTGTTTGATCAAATATCAACAGTATACAACAGGCTTGTATGTTTGGTAATCAATAAAAGACATAGCATTACGATGCATTCTCCATCAGTAACAGAAAACAGGGTCCATGAAACAACCTCAGGTTTTACTTTAGCCAAAAAACCTCTTTGGTGTAAAGCATCAAAAAGTTTGGATATTCAAGGAGTAAGGTGATCATTTTAGCTGAGAATAAACTGAATTCTAAATTTTAGTTGAGATTAAAATTCATGGTTCATCACATCAAATAGATAAAACATTGGAAAAATGTCAGTAAATTGACATATCGTGGTTTAGCAATATAATACCAGCATTCAATCAGCTCTTAATGTGGTACACTGGCTTTATTTAGTAATGATAAGACACCAACAACATTTTTAAGTCAGGTACTAGGTTTCAATGCTTTTGACTGACGACATGTAAGTGTTACTTTCAGTTTGACTGCTGTCTGAGATAGAGCAGATTAAAAAAAAACCCTCTGCTTAAGGCCACAGTCATATTTCAAATAGAGTGGAGAAAGGGGAAAAAAATTAAAAAGAAAAACAGAAAAGATGGACATCGTCAAGAGCACCTGAGTTGCACGACAAACTGCAAGATCTGCAAATCAACAAGACGATATTGTGCCAAAATCTCCCCCCAAAAAATCTGAATCCCAAAATCAGAATAGATTGTTGTAATACAAATACTTCTATACATTTTAGCTATTTACTTGCTGAATAGAAATATATGAAGTTGGTTTTATGGTTCACTTTGACAGTAAGAATCTGACAACAACTCATGTTTCAATTTGATTCTGATTCTTGGGCTGATGAATCAATTCAGTATTGAATCTTGATTCTAACCAATTTCAATTTGCAATCAATACTCTGTAATACAAGGGACCGATTCCAGGATAAACAACATTCTATAAGCTAGGAAAAGCTCTGAGGAATTGTTTTATTTTAAGAACATTTGTTATTGTTAAAGAAAGGAGAATTTCAAGGATAACTGTGTGATTGAAAAATTAAAAACACAGAGAAGCTATCTTTTGTAAAAGAGGTGAAATTTATTTTTACTTATCTTGCAAACTGTTACATTTCTTTGTCACTAAACAGCAGCTGTGAAAATAGTCAAATATTTTAAGTCTTTTAAAAGAACAATTGTTGTAATTTCTGGACCTATTCAGAATCTTAATAAATAAGAATCTCAATTCTGAAGTGAATTAATCAATTTCTGAGCCTCTAATTAATCATGTATCAAAACTTTTCCTTTTTTAAACATGCACTATACAGCTATGTTCATCATTTGGTTATGGAAATTAAAAATGGACTGAGATGTGATTTTAGAGGCTGATTCTAAAATGTGAGCGCAGCAACACTATCCTGAAGTTAAAATTCAGGGTCTGCACATAAAAAAACTGCACCAGAAAGAAGTCAAATATAATATGGGATTAAATAAACTGACAAATAACATCAGCTTCACATGAAACCCAAACTCTGAACAAGAACTTCTACAGAGCAGGTTAAGAGATCAACTGACCACCGTAGTGGTCTAAACAGTCTGGGTGAGCCACTACCGCCATACTGAAAAGTCAGGCTCAACACAGCTGTCTCAACTAGCAATATAGTTATTATTAACAGTCTTTTACCTGTAGATAATACTCTATTTCATTCTTGATGCTGGGGATCCACTTTTTGACAGAAGAGGCTGAATTAAGAGTTGACTGTGAAAAAAAATGTTGACAGACACAAGATGGATAAATTAACTGTAGGGATATGGACCGAGATAAAGTACGTTAGTTTTAGGCTTGATATTCAACAATGCTTGACCCAATGCTGCTTTGTCGTGGGGCACCATGCAGCTGTCTTAACAACTTCATATTTTAAACCAATATGTGGACATCCAGTCTCCTCATCATAATCTGCTGAGTCGATCACATACAGCTTTGTTGCGGGTTGTAACCACAAGTTTCACAGCAGCTGTCTTCGGCGATGGTGGATAACATAGAAACCTAAAATCACCACCTGATAGCTTGTCCCCCCTACCACGGGTTGCGCAGCTTTTATTTGGCCTATTTTAATATCAGGGAATTAAATTAAATTTTTCGGGGTCATGTGTCTAAAAACCTACTTAAATATGAAATATTTAAAAATGCAAAAAAAAAAAAATAATGACACAGAAATGGGCAAAATAAATGCTGTGCATCCACTGACAGGAAGGGAAGAGCAATCAGGTAGTGATTTGAGGTGACTAGGTCATGTGATTAAAAAAACTAGTGAGTTTGGAAATATTGAAAAATTCAAGAAAAAATACGAGAGGAAAATGGGAATGGTAAAGGCTGTGCATTATTTACGGGCTTGTGTTGAATATTTGGGAATCTTTTTGACATTCACAGATCCTGTGTTTGAGGAGTTTTTTGAACACTTGCTTTTGTAATTTGTTGACGGTCCCTAACCCTCCGGTACTGAAGACCGCAGCAGTGACACTGGGATTTACAATCCCACAACAAAGCTGCATACGGTCGGCAGAATATGACGAGGAGACTGGGAGTCCGGATATTGGTTGAATATCAAACCTAAAACTAACTTTGTCTCGGCAGGAAATACAGAAATAAAGATGGAAGCGAATTATTTCGTTACCAGTTTCGGTCGACGGTCGTTAACGTCTTTGAGTCGCCCCTCTAAAGAGATAAAACATAAATATATAAATGCATGGATGAACACTACAGTTGATTGCTGTGTGAATTATTACGTACTTTATGATAAATGAACTACTCATAAGCTACAAGCAGCATAAGCTAACCGCTAAAGCTAGCTCCCCACACGCTGGGGTTCTTATCAATAAAATTTTGATTTTAAGCATGATTTGAGCCACTCTAGCTGCATACCCTCTCTCTCTTTCTGCAGCCACAGTCTGTTCAGTTTCCCCAGTTGCTTTTCTTCGTTTCTTGCCATTTCGACCGCAGATCAGAGCCACCAGAGTAAACTTTGCATTCCTACGAAACAAAACCACGTGACGTTCAGTCATCGTCACGTGACAGCAACATACCGCGAGAGCAGCTGAGAAAGGCTTTAAAAGTAAGTAGAAGGGAAACGTTTTAGTTTGTTTGTAGAATTAAACAATTATTCAAACATTGACATGATTATGGGTAATAACTTTTGGATTGTCCATACGTATAAATAGGAAATTGCAAGTCTGTGGTTGATTTTCTTTAAAGTTATAATAGTCATACAGTACTAAGTGCTCACTTATAAACCTTTCCTCTTATTTGGTGCTGAAAGCCAATATATTTGACTGTAACCTGATCTTTGATGACTGGTGAGGAGTACTCCATGTGGGTTTTATGACTAGCATTAGGGGGCATTTTGTCTGTCCTACAAAGTGATAAAATATGGTCTTTCACTTTTTCACTTTCAATTATGGGTTAATTGGGGTCACTGGTTCAACCCAATTTTTAAAAGTCACTGCATCAACATGAAGCTTCCTCAGACTGCATGCCAATGTACGGTATTATGCAAAAGGTCCTATTCCAGAGAGGAGTTTTAACTAAGTTTTAAAAATAAACTCTGGGTTGATTTACTCTGAGAGTTTTCCAGATCAGCTGCTCTAAGTATTACCCAGAGTTGGGAACCACAGTAAACAGCCATCATCAATGGAGCCCTGATCGCTGGATTAACCAGCAACCGCTGGCAAAAACACAGTTATTTAACCCAGTTGGTGCAACAGGTTCTTATGGACAATACAAATAGGTATTTTGTTAAAAAGGAAACGCTGGTACTGCTGAGGAGAGAGAAGCAGGATGGGAGAAACTGCTGCCTGAGTCCATGTGGAAGCTGGAACCCACTGGTCCACTGACTGGATATTTAACTTTATTAAAACTGGAGATGTGGGTTAAAACATCAACAGATAGAACAAAATCTTAGTTTTATGTAGGTTCAGTCTTATGGGTGAAAAACAGACATTGAGGTAACTGAAAATAAAGTATATTTTAATCTTTAATGAAGGCAATATACTATAGACTATAAATGTACATTTTTTATATCTGTTTCATACCTGCTGATATACTAAATAAATATTCAGTCTAATGATTTAAACCACCAACAATTGCTGTTTTAACTCATACAGTACATGTTCTCTCACCTAACAACCAATTTTTTTGATTTTATATAGATAAAGCTAAACATTAATCTCCTTCATCCCGGAAGGAGGAAGAGGATGGTTTGGAGGAAGATGATGATGATGAGAAACCGTCTCCTGATTCCAGAGAGGCCGACAGTAGATCTATTTGACAGATATATGGAATTACATCAGATGTGTGTGAGGACTTTGCTCAAGACTCCACCATTATCTTTCTAAAATCTTCTGTGTTGCCAAAGAAAGGTACCTTTAACGAAAGAAGTTTTGAAAAAAGTATCGCAACGCAAACTATAAATCTTGCTGTGACATCAGGGCATCTGTCTGCTTTCATTTTGTGGGGCTGTAGAGTCAAAGTCACTGCAACACGGTGCCATTTCGTGAGATATTCATGAGTTAATAATAACATTTCTGTTTAAGATTTGAAATCTTCTACCTGCATATATGATTGTGTACTAATTTAGCTTTGAAATCACATTACAAGCCATGTCTCACAGCTGCTCCAGGTGGGAGGAAACAGGTAGAGAGGGTTTCTTTATTGTGAACCTGCGCGTAGATTTAGTTCACAGAGTCAGTTACCATAGTAACAGACTGACCTCGCCCTCTGGAACGGAAAACCTACGTTTCCTCCGACTCAGGGTTGTCACACTCGCAGTTTCTACATAACCTGAAGCAGGCGTCTTGTGTAGTTTGTGGTGCATCGATTTATCGGTCCCGATGAAATCGATCTTATCCACCGATCAAAACTACCTCGCACAAAATGCAAAATATTGTGAACCTTTTTTAGTAAGAAGCTCAAAACAGGTCTGAAATTCAACCTGTTGAGCTAGATTTGTGTATACAATATACAAATTAGAGTAAAGGAACTTTGTTATGTGGAGAGCAATGCTCAAAGTTTTCCATTTATATTTTTCGAAAATACAGTTAAAAAGTTTGCATTGTTGTTTTTCAATAAAACAAAATTGGTAAATTGAAGATGTAAGCTGTCAAGTCAATTCTTAAGAAAAATTGGTATCGGCAGTTCAGATTTTTTAAAGATCGGGCATCAGCCAGAAAACTGAGATCGGAGCACCCCTAGTAGTTTCTGTCCTCATTTCCCCTCTTTTGGGTTACATCAGAAGAACATGATGGGCTACCTCAGGTCTCTTTCTATTGTTTATAACATCACTGATATGCAGTTCAATGCATAAGATCATTTTTTAACATTTACCTGACAAAATTGGTATTCTGTTCTTTTAAAATATTTTATTCGTCATGCAACTACAAAAGTGAGAACGTTTGCTACATGTTGCAAAAAGCCAAAAGCCAAATTTAAAGTGCAGTTGTTTACTGCATGCAGACGCAGCACTGGGTCACCTGCATGGCACCGTTTCCTTGTGCAAAGCGATGACTCTCACACAGGACCCTGCAGTGTGAATATGAACACCACAACGTTGCATGGAAACTTATCCTTAAATCTTGCGGTTTTAAATTTTTTACTTGTCTTTTCGTTTCACACCTTTATAAGCTCCCATTCTTGTCTTTGTTCAAATAATTAGTCGTTTAAATACGTGACAGATCATTTTCCGATTACTGATTCATATTGCAGTGATATAAGTGTTATGTGGGGGATGTCAGTTTCAATTAACAGAAAATATTGTTTCTGTTAGAGTGCAACAAGCGGGAAAAAGTCTCTGCAAGCCCCCCCAGAATCTACAGTGGTTTAGGTGCCAGTCCCTTGTCATGTTAAAATCTGTTTCATAAACCACAAAGGAAGAAACAGGTCAAAGTGAAATTCACATTTATGTAGTAAACCTTAATCATTTTTCAGCTGAAAAACCGCTGGGAAACTTATTTCATAGGAAAAAAATGAGCAGGTGAGATGTAGTGTTGGTTCAAAAATACAACTGTAAAAGCACTTGAATTCAGGTCATGCTGTCAACCTTACGGAGCAATTTTGATTTAACAGGATCCAATTTTATTTATTCTTCCACAAAATTAATAAGTGCATGCATTTTTGTAACTTAACTTCACAGATTAAAGGTATGTATATGTGCATTTCATCTGTGAAATTATAGAAATGCATGCATGTATTCAGGATATTCTAATTTTCTGAGTAATCTGTGACTTTACTTCAAAGATTTAATGTACATATATAGACAAATAGTATGCAAGTCAATATATTTCCTATTTTATTTGTTGATATCATGCTGATAAGTATTTGCAGCTTCAGAAAAAAGCTAACTCTCGCATCTGAACTTATTACACAAAATGTGTTGGTTTCATCTTTTATGTTGAATTGCCTGAATAAAGCAACTTTTCCAGCATATTCTAATTTTCCGGGTAGCACCTGTCATAGTTTGAGTCACTTCTCTTGAACATTTCTAGCGGTTATCAGCTCCCCCCAGAGTCACAAAGGAGTCAATGCAACTTTCCTTTCATAGTCCAGCTGCAAACGGGAGAGGAGCGTAACTTTGCAGGGTCCAGTGCAGCCTCATACACAACCCCTCTGGTCTACGTTGTTGTTTCAACTCAGGTTAATGACTGAAGGTTTGTAGCTTTACGATATCTTTGTGTCTATTTAACATCTCAAAAAGAAAGTGATTTATTCAAAGACTCCAAAAGCAGGAGGTGCAGAATTATGTGATGGTGTTCATGGGCTTCACTTAAAGCATCAACATCAGATTTTGCTTTTAGAACAGAAACTCTTTCAAGCTTTAAGACTTTTTCCTGTTACATACCACATATTACTGTTTGGGATCACCTGAACTCTTCGCACTAACAGCAACAGTAAATCAAAAAATTCAGAAGAGGGTTAAAAAGTAAATCAAAAGTACAGAAGCCTGGTGGCTGCTGGGTAAATTTTTTCCCCCTGAACACTCCCTGATGGTAGGAGCGTGAGCAGGTTGGAATTTGAGTGACTGGGGTCTTTCTCCTGCAACATCGGCTGTAAATGTCCTGGAGCTGGTTTTACCACCCTCTGGAGCAGCCGCCATACCAGGCCATGATGTTCCCAACCGGGATACTCTCAATAGAGCATCTATAAAAGTTAATGAGTATCCTGGCGTCCAGGGCAAACGCTCTAAGTTGCCTCAGGAAGAAAAGACGTTGCCTTGCTGACCCGATGATGATGTCAGAATGGTGTTTATCCCCAGGAGCCTGAAGCAGCTGACTCTCTACACTGCTGCTCCGTCTATCTGACAGGGGGCGTGTCCACTTCTCCTTTCTAAAGTCCACGATCAGTGATGGTCGGATGCGATTTCTGCTGTTAAAAAGCTGATCTGATCTCCACAGAAATCATGTGCACATTATTGTCCGTCTGGTCAGGATAAGATTGTTTTGTTGTTGTTCATGACAGAACAAACCAGCGCGGCTTGCTTCATCCTGAGAAACCTCAGGTGCTTCTTTCTCATTTCAAGTTAAAAGAGAATCTTACCTCATAAATCTTGGGAGTAAATGGGGGGAGGCTTTGCTGGCTGCGTTCTTTAGGTCCCACCTGGCTCCATCGTAAGTCAGGAGCTCAGTAATAGAGAAACACTCATGTTCTGCATGTAGCAGTCATATCATCTCATATGCATCTCCTCTGCCAGCTTAAACTGCTGTTAATAGCAGTCATGTTTCTGTGCTTTTCTGGTTCATCTTATGTGCGTTTACATTGTCACTTCAGATGTTTTGTTACTCTTTTTCAGCACCACATCAAAAAGTATCTTTAATGGCATGTAAAGCCCAGGATTTCTGAGCTGAAATTTGATCTGTTGGTTCTTCTTAAACAAATTTCCAGTCGGCTGTGTCCTTGAATCTTGAACATATCCTCACGTTTTGGTCCTGATTAACTGACAAAGTTAAGGTTCTACTTGCATAAGACAAAGATGGTGTAGGATGAAACTTGCTTGCTGAACTGGCTTGCTGAACTTGTTTGCGTTATATCTTACGGCATGTGAGAGACAGATAGTTGTAGTCAGACGTGGAAGTGGAACGCAAGTCATTTGAGACCACTGTAAATCGTTAGTAAAGTGGAACTGAAGCAGAATTCAGCCATCACTATTCAGTTATCATCAAGAAAACAGATAAATCAATAAATGAATAATAGTAAAACCTAAGCTTCGTATTCCCGTCAAATCAGATTGATTAGCTATTGATTAGTGAATGATGATCTGGTCAGCTAATAAAGAAAAACACAATCAGGGACTAATGATTCATTAATGATTACATATGCTTTGATTTCCCATAACATCCGGTGAACTAGCTATTGATAGTGATAGATTACATAATGATCAGGTTGTCATAAAAGGTACATGAAACTAAAGACTTAGAGAATTAGGGACTAATGATTCAATAACAATATGTAATTATGTTTTAATTATTCATACAATGAGTATCTTACCTCTTCTCTGGTCACTGGTTCACATTAACCAGGGAAATAACAGAACAAAAACGGTATCAACTCCTTTTCACCATTTTAAATACACTCATCGACATCAACTCATCGACAGCCAAACTTAAGTAAACTTGAAATGAAAATTCAAAATCAGTAGTAAATCATTATTTTACCACTAAGTAATCATTAATTAAGCTTTTTGTGGCCCCTGTAGTAAAGGGAAAGACCAACATCAGTAGTTGTGTCAATGGATGTTTTTTTGCTCTTTACAGAGATGCATGCTGTCGACTATAAGCTAAATATTTGTATGGAGGTATTTTCCACCATGTTGACAAAAAAGTTTTGTTGGAATAATTTGTAACTTGTAAAATCTGCTTGTTGAAATCTTGCTAAGCAGTTTGAAACAGAGATAGGCGATTTAAACAAACCTCTTCATGTCAGATGTTTTACAGCATGAAGATGAAGTCCATTTTTACTCTGATAATCCCTGACACTGTTGTTTTGCTAGTTGATACAATCTCATGTGTTATTTTACTTTAAAAACTTAATCTGCTTTTCAAAACCAAATCACAATCACAATTCAGGGAAAAATAGTCTGATGTTTGAAAAACTTAGTTAAGTGCCTGCTGTAAAAATATGCTTGTGTTTGAAAATATGCCAAAAGATGGAGAATATGAGATGTAGGAAACATTATTAACTTAATATGGTCTGACTGACTTAATTTATCATTCATGAAAATGTGTAAACTTTGGTCGAATTACGTTTGTTAGGCATATGGGGGGATTTCATCAACTAAGTGAGCAATTTAGCCAAAAAATACTCATTACTGTAAATTAAGTATTAAAAGATAAAATAGATAAACGTTATAAAAACACAAGTTTCCTGAGGGCTTTCCATGAATAATCCATAATAATCTTTTTTACATATCTGTAAAACATTTAGAATTTACAAATTGGGTTTTTATTCCTCTTTTGTTTATTTTGAACACGTTATATTGCCCTTGTAATCTTTTCATTGATTTGCCCTTGGAAAGTTAATCCAATCTCCTCTGCGGATAACTTCTCAGGGTTCACCCTGTTTATACAGGGAGCAGATTACAGTCGATCCACTTCCCGTAACACACGCCCTCCTGAGCCGTGACGTAGATCTTCCGAGCGTTCTTACTCCTTATATGGAAGAAAGGGGCGCTGCTTTCCGGAATGATGTCATGTTGCCGTAAGTTTGAGAAATCAGAGCAGATTTATGTAATAGTCAATAACAGACTAATCATAATAAACTTCCGTCCAGAGCACCAAATTTCATAAAGGGGTTCCATTATTTTAATTTTACAGATTACAAAAAAAAATCTACTCAATGTAACCTTATTTGTAAGAGACTCTGCTCTGAAAAGAATGACAAATGATCAAAGAAAAGGATTTAATAGTCTGCATATGATCTAAAAATATTTCTTAAATTTTAATGAATAGGACTGGCTTTTAAAGCAATGGAGAAAAACAAACAGGGACAAAATAAAAGGGAAACTGAATGAATAAAAACAGAAACAAACATTCACACGCAGAATGATAAGTAGGAATGATGTATTCGACAATTATTTATAAATTTCATTTATTTTACCTGTTCTGTTTATTTGGTGGATAAAATGGCAGGATTAGAAAAAAGAAAACTTTTCACACGACCGAACGACGCCAAATATGATGGTTCAGTGTATGTAACTCGGTCTGTGTCGCCCTCTAGTGGTGTTTTATAGTCAGTGCGGCCCGGAGCCCTGCATCATCCGAGGGTACAGTAACCTGCATGCTGTGAGTCATCTGTCCTGCCACACTTGCTGTTAAAACAGAAGTCAAATTTATAAGGATCATTGTGATTTTAATGACCATAATCCCCAAACTAAGTGAGGTTGTTTGTATCTAGATTATAATAAGGACCTAATTTTAGAACAAAAATCTCAGCATATTTAATATTTGGCTGCAGTTTAAATAAATGTTTTGTCAGCATTAAAATCAGTAAAACAGACTTTTATGATTTTGAGATACCACAAACCATTTGAGTTTTTGCTTTGGCTTGTAAAGTATACTTATTTTTTAGATATGGTCACTGGACAATGTGTGCTGCTGCTCTCATGATGGCTTTATAATGCACAATATTTGTCCACTATACCACAACGGTAGCCTACTTTTAAAGTGTAATAAAGTATGTTATATCTAATCATTTTCAGACAAAAATTTGCTGAAATGTGTTTGGGTTCTCTCTATTTATGACACAGTAGGAAGTGGTGCTGAATAATTGACTCATGCAATGTAGAAGAAAGTCTGCGATTGCTCTTTTCTTGGAATCAAATCAGTGATGCGTGAGATGTCTTCAGCTGAGATGCATTTCCTCCTTATGCAAATTCAAAAGTTGCGTCTTTATTTTTTTTACTTAATGTCAGGGTTTGGGAGCAAATGAGAGATTTGGTGTAATTCCGCTCCTCTGGTAGTGTGTATACTTAGAACAGAGAGCTCTGCCCCAATTTGCAGAATTGGCCTCCATCAGTAAAGTGAGCCTGAACTGTCAGCGGTAACACAATCACTCAGCTTGGATCAATACCAGCACTAATGGAATTTACCTCCAGGTACTAAGAAGAAGCAGATCTTGCAACATGTTGCAACATGTTTTATTGTTGGAGTTCCTGACATGGCACACCCACTTTTTTCTCCCCCTTCTGTCACTCATAAGAACACAGAGAACATTTGCTTTGTTTTTGATCTGGTTTTATTTTCTTAAATATTGATTAGTTTCTGAAGTGCTCAGAAAAAAAACATAAAAAAATTATACAGTATTCTTATTACAAATGGTAAACATAAGTACTCCAAGTTGATCTTATATACATACAACAATGAGTGAAACCCCATTAAACAGCTTTAGAAAGAAACAAGTAAATCTTGAAGCTTTTCTAACTTAATTTCTTACAATAAAGAAAAAAGGTACTTTGTACTGTAACTCAGAAGTTAGGCAGCATTTGTTACAACTTTTCAGCCATTTAGAGTTGACAACACACCCAGAACAGCGAAAAAGTCTTTATTGCAGGCTGTTAACTCCTCTAATACTGAACTTCTCCTTTGATGGTGATGATAAGGTCCATACAGAGCTGGCTACAAATCAAGAACACTTCAGTCCTGTCCGGTTCTGTGAAAACAAACAGAAGCAGGTCTCCTGTTTGTTGCCATGAAAACTCTGGGTCACGGCTATACTGTCTCTGTCCCGAGCCCATCTCTAGGACGCGGCACCGGGAAGCGCGTGGCACTTGAGGAGCGCGCCAGTGTCGCGCCGTGGCTCCGGGAGACACACTTTCCCAGGAAGCGTCCGTCTCTGTCAACTACAGTCTTCTCCCTCCGCCGCTGCTGTCGCTGTCCTCAGAAGGTCTGGAGCTGCTGCGACAACATGAGCTGACACCCGCTGTTGACGTGGTTCATCACCTTCTGCTTCAGCTGGGCCACCTGCTCGCGCAGCATGTTGGCGGTGGACGCCAGCTCGGAGTTCTGGGACTTGAGGGTCTTGACTTTGTCCTCCAGCCTCGAGATCCGCTCCAGCTTCCTCTTCCGGCATTTGGAGGCGGCGATGCGGTTCCTCATGCGCTTCCTCTCCGCTTTAATCCGCTCCTGGCTCTCCATGTCGATGGGGGACAGCGGCGGCGTCTCCCCGGGCATCTCCGGCACGGTTTGGGGCTCCTCTTTGAGCGCGCTGAGCCGGGGGAGCTGCGCGGAGGGCGGCTGGCCGTAAATGGGAAGCTGAGGCGGGGCTGCGGGGAAGGACATGGCCGGAGCTGAAGTTGTGTAACTCGGCGCTGACACGGTGCTGATGGCGGGGTTGAAAGTGTTCAAGTCCTCGTAAACGGGTGAATCGGAGCGCATGGCGGGGGTGTTGCTGCTGTAAACGGTGGCACCGGCCGCGGAGGACACCGGCGGCAGCGCGGGGTTGACCCCGGTCTGCGGCGCGGAGGTGACGCTCACGTTGGGTGTGCCCGGCATGTGCTGGTGGTGCAGCTCGGCCAGGGCTCGGACAAACCCCTCCGCGAAGCCCTCCTGCTCGTCGGTGACGTTTTTGGGGCAGAGGAACTGCGTCGGGGTCGGGGTGGTGGTGATGAGCCCGTTGCTGGACTGGATGATGAGCCGCTCCAGCTCCGGGGAGGCCAGCTTCAATAAGCCCACATCGGGGGAGGTGAGGATGTCGGCGGCTTTGGCGCGCAGGTGAGGCTTCAGAGAGCCCGTCGGGTCGGACAGGTTCAGTGTCATGTTGTGTTTCAGCGTTTTGGGGTTGCTGTATCCGTAGCCGGCGTTGTCGTGCTGGGAGAAAGCGTTGAGTGAGTCGTCATAGAAAGTAGTTTCCATCTTGGTATACATAGAAGAACCAGAAACAACAAAAAATCGGTAGCTAGAAAGTCTTCTTACAAAAAAAAAAGCAAAAACCACTGTTTCGCTCCCCTTCTCGTCTTCCTGGTTACAGAGGAAAACACTGGTTTCCAAAAAAGTCCTCTCTGCGCGTAAAAACTTCCAAACTTTTGAGTGCGCACTCTCTGGACACAGGAATCAGAACTTACTTTTTTCACCCAGCGATGGTCGATTGTTGAGTGTTGGCTTGTAACAAAAGCTTTTTTCTTTTCAGTATCCAGACGCGTATTGAGTTCGTGACTGAGAGACGCCGAGCGGCTCTTAACTTTTCTTGTCAGCCTCCAGAAGCTTCTGCGGTGCTTCCTCCGCGTGAGCGTGTGTACACTGTAAGCATACAGCGTGGAAGCAAACCTTATCTTACCGCTGCTTCACTAAGAATAAGCATGATGTCATGAAAGGGCTCTCCCATTGGCTGGAGCGCGTGTCGGGGGCGGGACTGAGTTGCCTTGACGACCACCAGAAGATTCTCAGTCTCGCGGTGGATTGTGGGATGAGGTAATGCTGGAAGGAGAGAACGTGAGCGCGGTGCATTATGGGATGACGTATTGTTTTTGAATATCTGGTTACCCGCTTTACTGCCAGTGGCGGGACAGGCTGCGTTCAAGGCGGTTTCTCTCGCGCTGCGATGAATCAGCTGCTGTACACCTCCACGTTTTCATCCGTACTAACTTTACCTTAACTTTCTGTCCCAATTCAAACCTTAAATAAAACATTTAAAACAGCTTAATGCGCAATTAAATATACAAACTTGGAGGTGAAATAGACATAAATTAATTATGTAGTTTTCAAGTTTTAGTTATAGGGCCTACCAATATACGAACACGAACAAATTTATTTCGAACAATGAAATAAAGAGAAATAGAAAAAATATGTATGAAGTCAAGAGAAAAAAAAAAACACCGAAAAGAATAAATAATAATATTGCTTGAACAATGAAACAAACTATTTTTAACTCCCACCTCTTCCTACTCATCTTTTGCTGTAATATTATATGTTTATATTAACAATATTCATATCAATATAAATTTTACTATACATCCACTTATATTAACGTATAACACATAAAATTATTTCTACCTCCATAAATATTTATATACACATATATATATATTTAGACTGAGTTTATCACACAAATGTAACATTATTTATAATAGAGTATGCAAAGCGATGTTTATCCCTCCTCTTCCATGTAGGCCTATCTTACTAGAATTAATTCCTTATACCTTTTAAAAAATATATATTTAGGCTCTGTTTTAACTTGTCATCCAAGTTATTCCACAAATTCACCCCACAGCTTGATATATGCACATACTTTTCATTGTTGTCGTTACTTTATTTAAATCATAAGGTATAGTCGAACGTTTTTTTCCCTTCTTGGTTTGGGGGTTGCATGGTGGTCCCCAGTTGGTGGTCCCATATAATTTGACATATGTGTCCTTACAGTTAATGCACACAGAAATATACTGCTTGGGGAATTAAAATCAAACAGCTGGACATGTTACTATAAACAGAGACATATTCAGTCAACAATGGATTTAAGTTCTGTTATTTACTAGAAGTGTTCAGGTCTGTTTCTAATGAGTCACTATAACAGCCTCACCTATGAGGTTTAAAACAGATCTTTTTCATCCACCACAAAGAGCACACATCCCCACAGCCACTTATAACACTATTGTCCCTGTTGCAACTACAATTTGTCTAATTCTGAACAAGACATGTGCTTGTCCTCATAAAGAGCGAGCACATTTCCTATTAACCATGTCAGGGTGTGTAATTAGTGTAGTGAAGTCCATTGTCCTCTGGCCTCTGGTTAGAAATCATTGGTGGTTTAGTGGCAGAAGGTTAACCGGTGCCTCTGACGTGTTCCCGCTAGTCCTCCACACTGTCTGGGTCATCCGTTGCCCTGCCAGCTTTACTGCCCACTCTCCCCAACACATCCAGTCTAAATATGTCCCCCCTGTGTGACAAGTAAATCAGTCCCCTGGCGCTGGCTGGCTTAGAGAGGCACCTAAGGAGGATGAACTGATCATAAAACACCGCTACAGTCTGACTTTTTATGGCTGCTAATGTTGTCTTTATGTACTGCTGTAAGTGTCAAATTGTGGCCGTCAATAAAGTCGTATAATCAGATGTAACTCAAACTAACTGAACTTATCTGAGTTTTTTCAAGATTTCAATGAAAAAGAAAATTGCCTGGCTTTATTTTCGAGGCACATATTAGTAAAAGGTTACGGCTACTCTTTATATATGTTTGTGTCACAGGCGTACATCCACACCACTCACTCTGGGATGAAATAATAGAAAGTAGGAAAAGTTCTACTGGCGCTTCCTGGAATATCCATCCTGTTTACATCGTTCATCTAATTATTCATATAAATGAATGTGCACAGAAAAAGTAGGCAACTTATTATTTAGCTTTACTCAGCCTTTTGTTTCCATCATCATATATAAATTATTTACAAGCTCTTAATTAGAGACAATATTTAACTGAGTTTAACTAATTAACTGGCACAAGGGAGGTTTTTCCAGCTAGTTCTGGTTTGAAGAACAATCTAGAGTCTCAGTGTATTATTTGATTTGTTGTGGTTGCATGCTACAATGCATTAGACAAACAGTGTGGGTAGTAAGCAGAGCTAAAATATCAGCCTTAAGATGACTCATGTACAGTGCTTCAGTCTAAATTTGAAGTGCAAGTCAATCTCTCTTGTAAAGGAAAACAGATTATTGGTGAAGTGATGGAACAAAGCATAAAGTATGAAAATGCTCTCCTCCACCTGTTTGGGTAGTAAAATGCTGCTGCTCACTTATTAATGAGCAATGATAATCTAATGGAAAGTACATTAGTGTCTGTCACTCACTGAGTGCACTGTATGCATTTAAAGATGTCTGCCCACACAGTTTTAAAGAGGCCGATCTTATATAGTGAACATCATACTTTTAAAAGACACTTTTTCTGTTGCTACATCTGCTGTTTATCTTTATAATAAAAAGTCAGTGCTGTCGGACAGTTAGTTTTTCTTAGCTTTGTGCTCCTTCTCAGCTGCATCCTGACCCGAGGTGGTTCACATGGACCGCCTAAACTGTCTAGTCTTTGTTTTTTCCCTCCAACAAACCCCTGCTGCATGCTGAACTTCTTTCCCTGTCATCCCTTCTTCCTCTCTCCCCTGTCTTTCACCTCTTTCACTCCCTTCTCTCTGACGTTAGTTCTTGACTATTATTCCCACTGGACTGCATCCCAAATGTCCTCCCCCTATATCTCCCACACACTTTGCTTTCTTCTTATCTCTCTCCTTCTCTCTTGCTCCCCTTCTCATCTTACTCCTATCAGCGGCCGTCCAGGCAGCAGGATTTCCCCAGTGACGGAAACCGGCTGCGGCCTTATTGTATTGTTTCAGCGGCTCTTTTCAGTTAAATCTCAGACTGCTGTCTGTGCTCGTGTTGGTTTAAGTCAGTAAAACTTCAGTGTGGGAGAATTGTGAGCAAAAACCACTGAAACGTCCCAGTGAAAGGTTCTTTTGGTTTTTCTCATCAAACTGAGCAGGACTAAGGTTAAAAAAAAGAGAGAGAGAAAGGGAGTCAGACCATTAAAGCTTTTCAGACAGTGCACACTCACAATGCTCTTACCCTGGGAGAACAATTGTTGTTTCAGCTGTTCTGTGAAGGAAAAAGCACTCAGCTGTGTGTCTGCCTGGACTGTAAGCAATGGCTGTGCATGTGTGTGTGCGCACATGCCTGTCTTCCTTTATTGGAAATTTGTCACCGTGCAGGTACGCTAAGCAGATGTGGTTAATTTGATTTATAGTCTGCAATTACAGATCGAAGCAGCTACACCAGATTTCCACAAGCTGAAAATATCCCACGAATGGTTGACATTGTCATCTTCCAAAATACAAGCGCATGGGTTGTTTGATCGTGCTAGGGATTTAACGATACATCGAAAATCTATTTTAAATCGATTCAAACTGGTTTAAATGGCAATCGATGTAGAAAAAAGGAAAATCGATTCACATGCAATGCATCAATGCAGATGACGTTCAAAACAAGCAAAAATTTGTGATCATTTCCATATCTATAATAACTATTTGTTCAGTGTTACATTTTGTTAGTACAAGAGGCAATAGAAGTTCACAGACAAGGGAGAAAATGGCACATATAAAGAAAAGACAAAATTTATTTGGACATAAAAAAAAACCTCAAAGTAATTTTGTTGGAAAAAAACACAAAAAAATCGAATTTAAAATCGAGAATCGAATCAAATCGTGGATTGAGTGAATTGTTGCATCCCTAGTTGGTGCAGACCAAAATGTCTGCACCTATGTTGTTGGGAGGGCAACTGCATGTGCATAGTGAAAATGGCCTGAAGGTAACGGTTGCATTGCAAAAAGAATAAATTTTATCCCGTAATCTTTTTCCAACCCCTCCAAAGTAATTCTTATATATATTTGGTGGATATATATATATATATATATATATAAATAAATATACATATACATATATATAGTCACTCTAAACAAGTAATATTAGTGCAAATAAAGTGTTAACTGCATGTGAGTGTAATGGACTGACAACCTGTCCAGGGTCTACCCCTTTGTACCCCTCTCACCTATAGTAGCTGCAGGGGTAAGCTCCAGCTCCAAAGCAACCATGTATTTGAATAAGTGTGCATAAGCGTGCAAAACATCCAGTGTGTTGATTTCCAGTTGCTGGTGTGATGTGGTGCCTTAAAGCAAAACTGAGCTGTAAAGCGATGTTATGGGCTGGAAAAAAAACCTCCTCAAGAGTGTTTTTTCAGCCTTGGGACGCTGCAGGGCAACAGCAGCTTGAGGAATGTGTATAATAAATGTCGGAGAGATGTCAAAATGAAACCGAGGCAAAAAGTTTTATGGTCATAATTTTATGTAATGCTGCTTTAAAGGAAAGATTTGAGAATGGCAGCTGCTCTAAAATGGAATTAGCTGTACGTGTTTTTTTAAAGAAGATAACTAAATGATTGATCATTTGGATTGGAGAGATTGGTTGAAAGAGATTGTTAAAAGCTCCTTATCTCCAAGTTGCAGTCTTTGAAATTTATTTCATTATTAAGATATATACTGTCAGATTTAAATTGACTCTGTGTCAATAAACAACCTAGAGAAAATATTTCAGGGACAAAAAAATTCCACGTTTTACTTCCTTCCCAACATAGACCTACTAAGTTTTGGTTTGATGTGGACTTTCGGTTTCTCACAACGTCATGATGCTGACATTTCACATATCCCTATGATGATGATGATGATGGACATGTTTGCCTCTTGGCAGACATGGAGGAGAGTGGAAAGTGTTAGTCAGCTACGTCCATATTGCAGAGCAGAGTTCAATACTCAAAATAATTTGCTTTCACTTGACATTTATCGTTTAATTCTTTCCTATTGCCCAAAAGGTTTGGGTCGTACATTAAAAACAGACTATGGGTTGTAACTGTTATGGTAAGAAAAATAATACATGGTTAGAGATTACAAGTTACTCTTCACAGGTCACAATTCCTGCCATGTCATGTGAAAGATGAACAAGCAGCAAGTCAACATTTGTTCATCAAACACAACCTGACACAAGATTTACTACTACTAGTCTGCATAATTACAGAGGAATAAAACATCATGGTAAAAACAGAGAAACGGTTAACCTTTGGTTTATTTTTACATCCACTGAGGAAAAAAAAAAAGACAGAGACATGAAGCTGTTTTCTACCGCAGGAGCTAGCAGGTCATTTTACAGCGGTTTACACTTTAATTCATGCTCCGACATCGAGTATTGCCTTCGTGGAACTTCTTTCTGAGGAGAAACTGATTGATTTGGCCACTTAAGAGAAGCAAAATCAAAGTGTTGCTCTCAGTTTGTCGAATGTTCACTTAAAGGCTTGTTCCAAAAGTCATCTTTGTTGCAAAGTCTTTTAAATGCGCACACTTTACAGCAGAAATTCTATGTAAGTTCACTATCTGGCATAGAAACATGCTTGTTTTTATCACTTATTTATAATGACAACCGTGCATGTCCAACTCGTATTTAAGCTTTAATTTATGCTCATTTAAGGATATTGCCACCTTGAGTGACAGGTGAGTTATTTGCTGGATGTACAATCAGGATAAGTAAACCTTCCCATAAATTACTGATCCAGCTTAAAACTCCTCGGCTTATTACAAACCTTAATCCTTAATTTTTTTATCCTGTTTGTTCTTGTATTTATTGTTTATAATATTATATTTGATATTTAGCAAACACACAAATACACACACCATCTTACAAACCCCTTTATTACAGTGTGTCAGCCATTTTTATAATGAAAAAGGAAAGACGCGGGTAAATGACAAATGTCCCTCGTTCCCGTCTGGATTTACGACATGTTGTAAAGCAAAGAATCATTGTGTTTGATCATTAGATACACTAAGACACACACACGCACACAAAAACGCACAACGAACCTCTCGTGAGTGATGTCTCTTTGTTCCGCCCTTCACCAAGAGTAGAACGACTGTGTGATGTCCAGCTTTGACGGGGCCGTTTCGGACGCCGTTTTAATTAATTTGCCCATAAAATCAACAAAAATTCCCAGAAGCCTCTCTGGCTCCCGCAGCCACAGAAGACTTTATTAGCTCTGACAATTAATCGTCACTAACTACCCAGACTAATCTTAGATTTATTGGTCAGAATCGTATGGAATATCGATTGGCTCTCCCTCATTTTGACCCTCTCAGCTCACCGTAACTCACTCGCAAATGTCCGATGACATCATTGGGCGATGGTGGGCACACCCTGCAGGTTATTTTCTATTTTGGGGACACAGATGCTCTTTTGTCACGGTTAAAGCCGGGGGAGCGACTCCGGCTGAAGGAGCACATCAGCTGGGATTTGTATGTTTGTCGGGGTGCTCGTCTGCATCGGTTTTTATTTGTTTGTCAGAGTAATTCAATCTATGAGAGTGAGCCCGGGCCTCATTATGTAAATTAAATAACCGCATCTGAAAAGAAATGCAGAGTGAGCTGCAGCAGGAGTCTCCCACACACACACAAACACACACAATCAGAAGGGTAAAGCAGGCAAAGTAAATGGCCTTTTTGACATGGCATAGTGTGTTTCATGCATGTGTGTGTGTGTGTGTGTTTGTGAGGGACCTGCACAAGTCCTCAGCTGGCTTTGCTCTGCCTGTAACAGGGAGGTGAGTGTGTGAGTGAGTCACCAGGGAAAATGATCGATAGCTATTAAAACCCACCAGTGCCTCAGTCCAGATGGAGGACTTTATGTGTGTGTGTTTGTGTGTGTGAGTGTGTTCAGCCATGATCAAGCGCTATGTTTGTACAGGTGGGACACTATAAGGCAGTAAGGCTAACCTGTTCCAGTCCATTTCCCTCTGCAAGCTGGGGAACCTTCCCATCTGTATAAGGTGTGTGTTTTTGTTTCAGGATGTCTCGGGCTGCGCTTGTGTGTTTGTGTTGTTTGTGTGTGCAAGTGTGACCGGGAGGTTGTCAGCGTGTGTTTGGATTTGCTGGTTATTCTAGCCTGTCTTTTCAGAGGCAATAAAAAAGTAAAGAGGAGGAGGAGAGAAGGGGGGAGGGAGGGGAGAAGAGAGTGACAGGACCGAGCGATTGTTTTAAGTTGAGCAGAAATTTCAGTCTGTGGGTGACGAGGAGGCAGAGAGATGGAAGAATGGAAGTTTGTACTCTCGCATTTACCAAAAAGGACAACATAAATGCGGGCTTGTCAGAAAGATCGTGATGAACACAACGTGACGGGGCATGGTGATTATGTTGCTCAAATTATATTCAGGTTTTTCTAGAAACATGATCAGTAGAAAAGCAACTCAATCTGCCAGATGCTTTTCTATGAAACAAGAGACGCGCCATACTGAAAAAGAAAAGAAAAAGAAAACAGGCCTCCACTCTCCTCTGTTATTTTACACACGGTCAAGCTAGTAATAGCAACTTGCTATGAAATTGCTATTGCTGATCACTGATCAAATTTGAGTTGGTATATGCAGGTGTGTGTGTGTGTGTGTGTGTTGGGAGTCAGACAAATGATGAAGTCAAATGAAATTCAAATCATACACTGAAAAATAATCAGCGTTACTGTTATTATACAAGTCTTATTGCTGTTTACGAAGGGAGTTATATTTGATTATGCTCTTAATAAAAATAATTTGATGAGAATATCGTAGAATATTACAATAAATGTTGCTGGTTTATAATTTCCTAGCACGAAGGCCTTCTTTTGAGCTTTGCTGTATGATGCAGGTCAGCTAAGCAACAAATCTCAGTGTCGTAGGATTGAGAGGTCTAAGTTTTAAATGTACCCATTCAAAACAATCCTCAGATATTTTTCCCTGTTTTTCCTTTTCTTTCCACTTTCTAGCTCTGGTTTGGGCTCCAGCTCTACTCTGTAGTCTGAGAAACGGATGTATTGGCTCAGTTCTACGTCCCCGTTATCTGGTTTGTTGGTTGTTGATCAGAGCTCGTGCAGCTCAGGAGACGGTCATGCAACACCGTGTCCAGATCCACGTTTGCCAAAGCCTTTGCTACTGTTAAAAATATTCCCTCTTCCCTTTCTTAAATGTATTTCTTGGTGTTGTGTTGGAGTAAACCCAGCATGATGACATCAGTGTTTTTAGATTTTTGGCCTGAATGTGCTGGCTGGTTCTAAATTAGGTCCAGAAACCAGCAGCGGTAAAGAGTGGATAGTGAAACTGATGTTGTAACTGAATGACTAAGCAAACTCAAAAATCCTGCTGGTACAATGTGAATCAGAATTAAAATGACCATTGTAACCTTTAAGCTGGAATACATTTTGTTTCTAGTATACTGATGTAATTTTCACAAATATAACTGACACTGAAGACAATTTGCCTTTCAGGTAATTTCAACACTAAAAAATGAAGAAGTAATCAAATTTCAACATTTGCCTCAAATGAGCCTTTATTTGCCTCAATGCTCCCCTTGTTATGTCAGATTATATCTTAATGAAGAAGAAAAAACAAATGTTGTGTGCTATATTTATTAAAAGTATGTTATTAAATGTCTTCCATTAGAGTGGCATAGACTGAAAGATGCTTCTTGCCTGTAACAGAAGGCAAAAAACCCCAAACACATTGAAACTCAATTAATTTTCAAGTAAGTTTTGGTTTCACTGGTTGTAAGACTTTTGTCTTAGAGCTGAATATTTTCCTAATTTTGCTTTGGTATGTTATCATCCATCTAACTATCATCCATTATACTGTATGACCTAATTTGATCCCCTTGTATCTATTATCAGATTGTTCGGAGAGACTGGAGAGCTCTGTAGAGACCCACTGGGGAGTTTCTTTCTGTGAGAGGCAAAGACTTAAAGGGACTATACCCGATTTCACGTCCGGCTAGCTTAGTTAGCGATAGCGGCTATTTTTTTTTAGCTTTTGTGTGACGCTTTTTCTTGGCTAGGGGGTTTAACTTTCATAATCTGACTCCGGATCACTAAGGGAGCGCTATTACTGGCTGATCGGAGTCTGGACGTTCCAAAAATTAACCCGGCAGAGAAAGAGCGTCCCGCCAATGCTAAAAACTAGCCGCTTTAGCTAACTAAAATGCCCTGGACTCGTACATGCGCAATCAATGAGTCATTAATTGTAATGAAATTACCACTTTTACCACATACTATACCACGTAGAAAACCATTTTTCTTAGAAAGATTAAAATAATATCAGGTATAGTTCATTTAAGAAATTATGAAAGCAATGGTTTGAACATTAAACATAAGAAAATTAGCCCCAATCTCTCTTTAACTGATTAAATTTCTGTGGTTGTTAGTTGGTAGGCCTGGGTGGGTGAGGCCAGCAGCACTGAAACAACACTACATAGTTGGCAAGCAGTAGTTTGATCTTTTCACTGTTGTTGCTGCTCCACAGTATCTGCCTATGCAGGTGTGTGGATGTACTGGTTTTTTTGGCCAAAGACTATTTGTGTGTATAAAAACAGATCATGCGGAGAGCCAAATCTTAATGAGGCAAAGGGTAATTTGCATGTTTAAGGTTAGGGGGATAAAATGTAAGTCAGGGTTAGGCTTGAATGTAACTTTAAGTGTGATTTCGATATAAGGGGCTGGGCTTTTGGGTTGGCTGTCCACCGTGAATGAAGTCCATGCAGACCTCTGCAAAGACCGGAGATTCTCCTTGTGCATGTTTTTACTTGGGTGTGAAGTAAAGACCTGGATATGCGAGCCATGGAGATGGAACAACATTCATTTTCCCTTCAATCAATCAAACCTCTGTGTGTATGTGTGTGCGTACATGTGCATGTGCATCCTGCCACGTGCGTTTCACATTTCATAATGTAAAGTCAACAATGAAACTGACAAGCTGCCCTTTTTATTGTTCTATGCACTTTTTTTTGTAGATAACACTTTTTTTTTTTGGGTCCCGTATCAGTCCCCATTCTTTTGGTCTGGGTGTTTCCTCTCCCTATCTCGACTCTGTGGTATTATGGAAGGGATTTGCTAGTAAACATGTTGGTTGTCCTGTTGCCGTGCCGACCGAGCAACAAATATTTGTAGCTATGTGGCACCTTCCACCAACATTCCAGGATCTGCTGTTTTGGAAATTTCTCCTGTCAGTCGTCTTTCTCTCTGGTGTCTCCATCCAACATTCAACTTCGCCCTCTCTCTTTCTCTCTGCTACCCTTCACTGTCCTCCCTCTCTTCTCTGCCTCCCTCTGCATAAATAGCCTCTTTGTCTCCTGGTAAAATTAACTTGAAAACAGTAGTCGGAACAAGTGGTTCAGCCTCGCAGCAGGAACATGCATTATAACCTGGCATCCATGCAGATCTGGATGCCAGGTTATAATGCATGTTCCTGCTGCGAGGCTGATCCTGGAATGTTCCACCTTTGTCACTGTGACATATAAACTCTGTGTGATTGCAGTGGAGCAATGTGATGGCTTTGTGACAAGGAAACTCTCAATATTTGATAACACAACTTCTAGGCAAATCATCTAGAACAACTACTGGAAAATATGCAAAAGTATTATCCAGCAGCAGCAATGCCCACAGGTTTTCAACTATGAGCTATAAAGCAGTTAGCCATGAGCAAATGAGTGATATAGATATGAAAGATTATTGATATAAATTTTTAATTATTATATGCAGTGATTACAATTCTTTGCTTCCCTTTCAGAGGTTCTGGATTACAGTATTTCAATTTTAGGGTCTTAAAAAGCAGACTAAATAAGCCTCATGAAAGCAGATTGACTTTTTTAGCATTTTTTTCTACAATTGGATGCATTTTTGTAAATGTAAGCAAGCAGAGAGGTTTTCCGAGCTCAGAGTCCTAGGTGACAGATAAGAACAGTCTTATCTGCTGTTTCGATTTCATCTAGCATTTTCCTCCCTCTTTGTTCTTTATAAATCTGAATTAGTGATCGCTGACTAGTTAATCATTACATACATTACTCGGCAGGGTTCACTCGCGGCTGCTGACAAGCTATCAATTCTTTGGGCATGAAATTTGAAACATCTGACAAGTGATACACAGGTGGTATCCTACAGCATGCTTGCTGGAAAGTTTACGTGCAAGCATGCACACACACACACATGGTGTGTTTAGACACAAGGTCAGATAAGTTTGAGGAGTATCATTTGCATGCAGGAGCAGTAGCTGTTGTAAAGGGCCGCCCTGCAGCAAGCTAAAAGAAGCTAGCGAGGTCTGGGACACGTCCAGCTCATTTAGTTAATTTTGTACCGTTCATCTTTAAGGTTGACACCAGAATGTGACAACTGTGTGGATTTTACCTGGTTGCGAACACTTTTTTGTTTTGCTTTCTTTTCCGCTCATTTTTACTTCCAGAGAAACATGGTGTAAGCAGCTGGGAATGCGATTGAGCGTCACAACGTCCTCTAAATTCCCAGGATGCAATTTTTAAAAAAAAAAGTTTTTGAGGTTAAAAAAAAATTAAAGTTAAGGACATAGTGTTTTTTTGCAAACACATGTGAAAGAGACTGATTTGGACCCATACATGGTTTTCGAAATAAATACATAGGGATTTTGCAGCCTACATACGATATGTGTGTGTATCTGCATGTACATACATTACTTCAGTTAAAGGTGGCCGTGATCAGTGGCTAACTCTGTGGTTTGCACTTCCACCTGATCAGCCAATTATTAATCTGTTTAAAAAGTGCAGGGCTGAGCTCTCTTAATGTGAAGAATCTTTCTCAAACGGCTCTTCTGCTTTGGTGCTTGCATGAATGTGCTTCTGTGTGTGGATGTGCTTGCAGTCAGACTGGTTTGTCAGAAAGAAATAGAAAAGTTTCCGTCGAAACTGGCTGTGTTGCACATGGACACACATACTGTCCATGTTTCACATGCAAACACACGAGTGATTGAGCGAGCAGCTGGATTCCTGTCTGCACTTAAAGTCCTCCCTCTATCTCAGCAGGTCAAGGGCCACGGCTCTTATCCCGTACGAGCACTGTGTGCACACATGCATGCTTATGCTTGTGTGTTTGCTTTACCCTTGCATTGTGTCTGTATGTGTGTGCATTTTTGAGAAAACACAGACTGGCCCATGGGAATGCTTAGGCTGTGTGTTTTGGCTCTGTCAGGCAGGCCATTACTAAGGTCAGGTGGCCTGCCAGAAGACTCCGATATGCTATGTTTGAAATAGGCATACTCAGAAGCCGATGTACATTTCCTTAGTTCCCAGTCAGTTGCGCTCTATTCTCAAGACACTTGCCTTTTTTCATCACTGCTTTAACCGGGGTAAATTGGTGATGAAAAACCCCTCCTGCAGTCCAGCTATTACCCATACCTGTCTCATGGAGATTATGAGCAGCTGTAGGAACTTGGTCACAGTGACATTTACTCCTCCTCAGAGGATCAAAACCTGCCCTCTTGTCAAAGATTGGTCAATAAAACTTGGCTGTATCAGAGCAAAACTCAGGTTTTTTACTTTTACTTTTATGTTTCTTTTAAAGAAACTAATTTATTTACTGTACTGTAAGGTCTCATGTTGGAGGATTTGAAAGTGCGAGCAAAAAAACTCCCAGTGTGTTGGACTGGTAGGAAAGATTGGTAATAGACAAAACTTCCAGAGGAGATTTATTTGATAGTATTCGAAAACAGTAAGTATTGCTTTTGTGCCACTTTTCTGCTGGACAAATATGACATAACTAGAATGAATAAATGAAGTTTTTCTACTTTATAGAGTCAAACGCTTAAAGAAAGGCACGCATACTCTGACATGTTTGATAAAATATATTTATCACTAGGATTCCTTCATTTAATTGTTGATGTCTTTAATCAGGTTGCATTGGGGAAGAAAGTTACATTCAACTGATACCAATGAAGTAATATTTCCACAATCAAAGTGATCCTGCATAACTAATCATTAACATACATATAAAGGCTCAATCCAATATACTATTCTTATTAGAGACATATGTTGAGGTACAAAGTGATGACAGCCTGGTTTTCCAGTGTGGTTTGGAGCCACATTGGGAAATATGCGACAGGCTCCACATTACGGAGAATAGCATGAAGCCATGCTTATCCAGCTAACCTCGTCTCCCCTCATGGCCTCTTTCTGCCCTTTTGTACCACTTCTCCCATTTCTTTCTTCCTAGCAGGTGTCATCATGCACTTCAGTGGGATTTTTTAATAATGAATGACCAGAGTCCTCCCTTTCTCGGTGTGTTTTTGTTTGTCTTCTTATTTTAATCCAGGTCGACAATCATTGAATGCCTCCGTGGATGTGCACAAGCCCAACTGTCTCATCTCCAAAATGCAAAGCTGAACATCTTTACATCGTTGTGTCACAGTTTTAGCTTCTATAATGAAGGTGTAATTAATGAAAAACGGATTTCTGTGGTAGGCTATTCTGTGGGTTTGCCATCAGAGCCCATTAAACCAAAAAGTTTTTGACAATTTGCTGTGCTTTTGTTGCCAAAAGTTGTACGCTGTTGGAGGTTGCAGGTATAGGTAACAAATGTTGTATTCATTTACCATCAGTGCTTCTCAGCTCTTATACACCTGACTGATGATGAATGATGGATGAATTATAAAATTGCGCCCTTTCTGTCATGCTCAAATATCTAAACGGTATTTCCAGACTGATGCGCATTCAAATGGGCAGCGGAGGAAGTCATTTTCCCGTAATAGCAACAAATGAGTGGGCTAACTGGCAGTAATTACCCATTGTGCATGTATGTGTGTCAGAGTGTGAGTCTTTGACAGGCCAGTTCAGACACCAATGATAACACAGCTGTGACTTATTCCTCTTGGTCTGGGAGTGATTATTTTGGAACTGAACGACCCCTTTTTTTTATTGTTATCATTGCTTTTCCAGTTTCTTTTACATATTTGCCTGGAACTGCAACAGTAGTCCTTCTTCCCATTGTGCTCTGTCTGTTACGGGTGTAGGATGGAGAAATGGACAGACGTCACAGTCAGTCTATGTAGGAGCACTTATACACTCACACACTTTCATTCAGCTCATCACAAACACGCTGCTGTCTGAGCGCTGTGCCGGGTAGCGGTGGGCGTGTGACGCGACCGTGGAGTGGGATTCCACTGTTTGCTTTTGACGTACATCCGCCTTCGACCTATGTGTGCGTGAATTAGTGTGTATTTGTGAGTCTGCATGGTTGTGTGAGGAGATGTATTTGTGGTTTTGCAGAGCCGAGAAGTGAAACCAGCAAAACTTCAGAGACAGCAGCAAATCCTCTCTCTCAGCCCCTGAATGTGAAATTCACCGTTCGAAAGAGCTCCGTGTCACATAGAGCCGAGCTGCAGGATGGCTTTATTTTTTCTGCAGGGGTGCATTGTTAGTTTGTAGCAACAATCACAGAGTTTACAGCCATCTTAAATTAAGTTTATGGAATATATCTTGGCAGCGGCATTTAGATGTTGCACAAGAAAAACATAAAACATGAGAAGAATGTGCTGCTCCCCAGAAAGTAACCTGTTTGGACAACAAACCATTCCAGCGGTATTTCACAGATGTGTGAGAGAGTTTTGGTCACCGTTCTGCCAACATACTTTGATTTCAGCCCGTGGCTGTGCCACCTTGGACTTGTGCTGTAAGCCAGTGAAGTTAACTGTTTAGTAATAGGACAGGCCTCAAAGCAACACGGTTTTGACTTTCAAGAGCTACAGGAAAACACTTACAATGAAACTTCTCATGCCGCTTCCTTTTTATGCAGTGGCTCTGAAGGACTGGCACGGTGCCAGTTTCTCCTCCCATAGCCTGAGGTGGGGTTTTTATAGCGCTGCTGAAGAGTTTGGGAACATACAGCACAAACAGTTTGATGGACTGCTGAATGATTGATTGGCGACTTGTTTGTCACGGTGTTGCAAAAGCTGTACAGGTGTTATATTAAACACGAATTTAAAAACCCACGGCTGTTTTTGTTGTATTCCAGTCCACACGCTTGCCTAGTAAACTTTATTTAGTCACAAGTAGGACTTTAAACCGGGCTGTAATAGATGTGGTGAAAAATAATGGTAAGGTGCCAAAGCAAATGTTCAAGAATTTGCGTTTGTGCACCTGAAAGCTGTGTTTTTTATTTATTCATTTTTGCCTCTAGTACACATGCAAGAGGTGTCAGCTCTGGGAGCAACTTCCTGAGGCTCTCTTCTTGTCTGAGAAGTCAGAGGTTATCTACGACTCCAGCCCTATCCAATCCACACAGGTCCAAGCAGCTGTTTCCTCTTGTGACTATGGATACGACTGAATATCATATATGTGTACACGTGGTAGACCAGGAAGGCTAAAACACAAAAAAAACCTTACGGGAAAAATAATTATGTCTCTGTGAAGCTTCTGCATCCGCTCTTGGTAAAAGGATGCTTTTATGTGTGATGGGTTCCTTACTTCTCTTTTTTTGCTTCACAGTAAGTTTGTGCGAATTTAAAAAGGGTGAGGTTGTGGTCTGAGTTCTTGGACAGGAACTATACTCCAAATGTGTGTGCTACATAAGTGTCTGCGTGTGTTTTCTTGAACATCTGCTCCTCGTTGGCTTTGTTTTCCCTACTCTTCATGGCCCACCCTTGCAATGAATGATGGACTCTTAAACTCTTCTGCTGTTTTTCTCTCAAAAAGAGAGAAGAACAAAGCTGAGATGAGGAAGAGAGGCAGATGAAAGCTGCACATCTAACTCTGTACCTTAGAGTTAAGTAAAGTGTCGGGATATTTATCCCACTGGCAGGGGACAGAAACAGCTGATAGTTCTAGTGGGTTTCCTTCATTCTTTTTTTTTTTTTTTT
>JAVQJG010075584.1:0-12622 GCA_036024015.1 Craterocephalus amniculus | reverse complement strand
AAGGATCATATTTTGCAGAGATGATGTTCACATATTTTACTATGCTTTGAATTAGAGCTTTGGCTTCATCTGCATCATTTCAAAGAGATCTTCATTGAAAAAGTGTGTTTTTTGTTAGGTGGAAATGAAATCAGTCATTTTATCTTGTGTTCCATCTTAATTTACTCTGAGTCAGTGACAGAAATACTGATACTTGCAAATCTGAACAAATTTCACAAGTGTTCCCTTTATTATCACACCAAAATTATTCAAATAGACCTTGTAAATGCAGAGATATACTCTATTCATTTTGGGTATGTCGTTTTTGCACAGAAACTTAAAAAAGAGGCTGGGGCTTAAGAGGTTAACTTGTCTTTTAGTTCGCTCTCTCAAACTTTGTTTTTATACCGTTTCAGTTAAGGAGACAGTGGATGGCATAGTTTTAATTCTATGAAAAGAAGAGTGGCATAATCTGTTTGTGCTGCGTGTGTGTGTGTGGGCGTATATGACTACAAAATGTACAGTGGAAAGTTTTTATTTTGGTCATTTATACTCTATTTTTAATATATGATTTTACACTGTAAAGCACTTTGTATTGCATGGTAATGTATGAAAAGGGCTATACGAATAAAGTTTAATTTGATTTGATTTCTCACACTTTTTAAATAACTCACTCATACTGTACAACCTGAATTCCAGAAAAGTTGGGGACATTCTTCAAATGTCAATAAAATGAAAACTAAAAGGCCTTCAAATCATATGAGCCAGTATTTTATTCAGAACAGATCATACATACTGGAGGTTTGACTTTCTGTTCTCACAGGTGAAGCCAGTGCATCCACCATGTGGGATAACCAGGCTTGGAGCTTTCTCCATAAAAACAGAGAGGAAACTGAGCCTCCCTTTATGGTCCAGGACTTTATCCATGCTGTCCAACCTTGTGCCAAAATCATCATCATGCTCAGAGATCCAGTAGAGAGGTACAGCACTTTTCATGCCAGTTTGTGTTCATGCACCTGGGATTTCCCATTAGCTGAAATTTTAATTTTTAATAAAAGCCTTTTCTTTTATTTATCGTTTCTACAAAATAATATTGTATTTTTAAAAAAAGTTGCTCATCCATCCGTCATTTCTTTTTTTTACTTTTCTTTTCCTCTGTTTCCAGGCTTTACTCTGACTACTTATACTTTATTATGGCCAACAAGTCAGCTGAGGACTTCCATCAGAGGGTCACAGAGTCAGTCCAGTTGTTTCACTCATGTCTCTCTGAGAGGTCTCTCCGTTCCTGCACTTACAACACCAGCCTCTTCAATGTCATGCCGGTTCGTGGAATCTTGATATTTTTCTAACTTTAAACTTTAAAAATAGATGCTTGTATGACCTAGCTTTTTTTATAATATATTAAAGAAACTGTTACAAGAAATATGAATATATATATATATATATATATATATATTTTTTTTTTTTTGTATTATTCCTGTATATTTCTACAGTTTAATAAATGTTTTCACTGTTACAACTGTAATAAATGTAGGTATTTCTTATATTGGAGACCCTATTAGAAGAGACTTGGCATCCAAACAAAGACATATGTTCAGTAAAGCAACTTTACATTCATTTCACAGCTCTGCTTTAAGGGAGACAAAAAGAGAGAATGTTGTAATTTATGCTTTGACTTTGCTTGAGATTGTATTGTGCTGCCCTCTAGAGGACTGAGAGTATCACTACCTCTGGATAAGATGGTCCATTACCTATATCATTATTGACACACCATTAATTTTTTGTGATTATTTTGTCCTTTTAAAAATTCATTTATTTAAGTTTTTTGACTGCTGTTTGTCTCGAAGTAAGATGATGTTCACATGCATTTTAAGAATTCTAGTGTGTCGCATAAATGTTTTTCACCCGGCTTTTTGCTTTTTTCAGCAGTTATGGCTGCAGCTCAGGGCTTTTGATTCATTCTGCATGTTTTTTCTACCATTTTAATGATAAAAATTGGCCATCTTGGATGGACCAGGTCACTACAAAAGTATTATCATGTTGATTTATGTCGATTGTTTTTTCTTTTTCCACAGGTGAGACTAAGTCTGGGGATGTACTTTGTCTTCTTACTGGATTGGTTAACAGCTTTCCATAAAGAGCAGATTCTAGTTCTACGACTAGAGGACTATGCGGCCAACCTTAGAGAGACAATAAAGAAAGTTTTTGACTTTTTAGGCGTGGGTATGTATCCGAAAAGGTACAAACCATGCATCAGCGTAAAGTGGCCTCCTTGGCTGTATAATGATTTAACTGACTCTCCCTTTTCCTTGCAGGCCCTCTATCAAAGATGATGGAAACAGAACTGACTCAACGGCCAATGTCTAACACCCGGCGGGCAAAAGACAGAAAACTAGGTCCTATGCTTCCAACTACCAGGAACCTCCTAAGCAAATTTTATCAGCCCTTCAATGACGAGTTGGCAAGAGTGTTAAACAACAAAGCCTTCCTCTGGAGTAACAACCGAGAGGGTGTGAGAACTAAAAGTGAAAGTGATTATGAATGATTAGAGCACAATCAGAGAAGAAAGCTACAGCTGGAATATCTGCAAAAAGAAATGAATTCAGTGTGGACATTTATTTGCTTTTGAAGCAAAATGAATATGAGCATATATATAACTAAGCAGTTTGTCATTTTAACTGTGTGCTTCTGAATTTAAATCCAAGAAAAGGTTGAAATATTTTCTTTTGAATTTGACTTCTACATAAATAAAGATTCAGTTCCATTTTTATCATTTGTTTCTGTTGGATTTTGTTATAAGATGCAAAAAACTTTATATTATCAAATTAGTTGCACTATCAGTTTAATCAGTAAGGGGATGTCAATAGACCTCAAATCAATAACAATAATTGATGCATTGTGTATCAGCAACAGGGTAAATTTTGGAATATGAAAGACAGCTAGCAGGGTGTGACATGGTCAACTTTAAATCATTTAAAAGTTAAAACTACTGTTTTGGATTTTTCCAACACCTGAACTCTTGGATAATGTAGGAATTCCACTTATATCCAGCTTGCATTTTTAATTTATCCATAATTTCTGTTTTTCATTTGATCTGACTGTTGTTCGCCAAACAAAAATAAATTTATCCAGGTAGGGTCCATTGCATGACACAGCAGGACGTAACTTTGCATTCTCTATTAGCGAGTTAAGCTAATGTTCATGGCCTTGTGCTGCTGAAACCCTAATTTAAGACAGATGAGCTTATTATCTGTCAGCACTTATCTTTGCTCAGATTCCCAAGCAGAGGACAGAGAGATTCTGCTTGGAAGGAGCTATAACTTAAAAAAAACACTGCCACTGCAATGAAGAAGCATAACCTGAACATCAGATTTTTATTTTGCCCGTACTGGCAAATATGAATGTGATGTAATGTATATTTATTTTACAGTGTATTATTGTCCAGTAAAACTATTAATAATGGCATATTTGTATGTGTTTTTGTCAATAAGTACATGATGGACATTGATGTTATGCAGCTCTCATAGAGCTTTACTATTTAATGGAATTGTAATTAAATAAGATTTTATAAATTAATAAAGCTAGCACCATTAACCTGTAAATGATTCCTCCTGTGCAGATTTATACTCAAAGGCTTTTAGGAGGACAATTTCATTATTATTTATTCTAACTAATGACACAGTTGGGATAATTATGTTGCTCAGGATGCCTCTTGTGGCGTGGAATTAATAGGGTTGACTTGTGTAGGTTTTTAGAAAATTGAGATTTTTTAATGGTCTGACAGTTTATTAGCTTGCTAAATTAAAATAAGACTTCATGCAGTTAAATATACAATGCAAGAGATTTTTGGTTCTATGGCCATGTTTGCCTCAGATGGGTGTGAATGTATGCATGCCATTGAAATTAATTATTTAAAAACAGGAAGAATGAAATTTGGTTGTGTTATCAAACTATACCCTATGATTATTGTATTTAGAGACGGGAGAAACAGCTTGTCCACTTTCACAGATTGATCGCTAGAGGGCACCAGAATACACACATAAACGCTCCTCTTCAGACAAATTATAACCTGTAATTTTCCTTCTGTGGCATTCCCCCTTGTTTTATATGTAAAATATGATAGATACATCACAATCCATGTCCCGGGGATGTAATTAATAATATAATAGGCAGCTAAATTTTGTATTAATTTAATTCAATCCAACCCTGTGACTATAATAAAAAATAACATAGTGAATATGAAAATTTCACTCATGACATAATAATTTCTATGTAATTCAATCCTTCTTATATCAGTATTCATAAAGGTTTATTTCCCTATGCACTCATCTGCTTAGGACACTTGTGAAGTATGAAAAGGTTATTTTAAACTGTGTGGGAACAATCATGTAATAAATGGAAATTATTTTATATTGAAAGAAAGAGAAAAAAGCAAACATTTCTCCTTTTGTTTGTTTAATGTAATAGCAATGTGTTGATTCACTCAGTAGATTCCTGTTACTTTTATATAAAATTGTACTGGAAATAAATAAAGGGAAAGTTTGAGAGGAGTTACAAAAAGCACTTTGAGGTAAAATATGTTTAATGTTCAACTGTAGTGTGTGCGTAAGAAGAGTTTGTTATTTAACCATTTCTCTTCATGGCCATTTTTTAGAGGTGCAGCTCATTCACACGTTTCATAGCTGACGAGTTAACCCATCAGCAACAGCAGCATCATGACTTGTTGTTTTCTCTCCACATCACTCTGATGCACAGTGTTTTGCTCAAGGGCATGTTTTTTTTTTTTAAAGAATCAATGTTTTCATCATTGGGCAAAACTACAAAAAAAGAAAAAAGTGTGTTGCATTACATCACACAAAAGGATGTTGTGCAGTTAGAACACAGCATCCTTTTATCAGGGAAGACATTAAGATATTTTGACAGGGAGACAAGCACAATCATGTTAATGATGTTTCTGTTTTTCAGTTGTTATTATGAAATATTTTGTATTCATTGTTTCAACAATCTGACATCAGACAGCCAAGCCTAACCTGTAAGAATTTTTCCAAACAGTTTCTCTGTTCCCACAATGGTGTGAACAAGTGATGAGCACATTTTTTAGTGTTTAGTTTAATGCAGATTTTATGATCTTCTGCTCTTTTATTGACTTAATTCTTCTTCACAGATTACGTGCTATGACCTGAAATTAGCATGCTGGAAGAAAAAAACAAATAGCTGAAACCTTGAAGTATCCTCAGCTCACTGACTGGCAAATCAATTGATGATGAAATGGATAAAGATTGTTAGTCCACTGTTGACCAAGCTGGAACTGATAAAGGAGGCAGAGGTGAAATAGAAGTAAGAGGAAAAAGATAATGAGTATATTAAGGCTATTTATTTCACTTTCATACATTATTTCATAACAATTTTTTATTCTAGCTCACTTTATACCTATTTTATCCTTTTGGTTCTCTTGTATCTTTACTGGCCTCACTGTCTTTTCTCCTGGGCAATTAGACATGCTGTCATGGCAGAGGAAACACTGAATATATTCTCAACAATAAAAACATGCTAAATTTTGGTGAACAGTCATCAATCTGATACAATTGTAGTATCCATGTTGCCGTCCAGCACTGTGGGTTAACGTTTGTTATGCTAACAAACTAAGCCAAGGGGCTGTGGTGTTGCTGTGAGTAAATGACTAATTTGGGATATTGTGAAATGTAACATTATTTGCTCTTACCAGGACAACTTTATGACCAGAAAACAAAAATCAGTCAGACAGTAGTATGCACATTAATAAATCATATTGGCTTTTACAGTATTTAATGCTTGTGGTCTGCCAGAAGCATTGCTGGTTTCCAGTTGAACTGTTTCCAGGAATCAGGGAACTGCACTCTTTGCATTCCAGGGAGCTGGAGCTCATCCAACTGCTAAAATCAATTTCTAACTTTACTGATTTCATTTAAGATTTCGGAAGAGTTTTTCACCATTTACTTACCAAGGATACTCACCTGTATGTTGAACCTGCAGGTGTTTAGATGAATAAAAAAATAGGTGACACATTAAGTGTCGGGCCATCAAATTCAATCAGTGTCTTTAACTGCTTGCTCATGTAGGCCACAGGAATCATCACTTCATCAAATCATTCAGTGAGCACCTCATGTCTCATATTACCATCCTGGAAGAGATTAATCCTATAAGAGTGGAACTTTCACCAGTGGTGCAAAGGTGGTCGTCTGCCCGTGCTTTGTATAGATTGCCGGTACAAGTGGACCCATAGGAGAGGCTCCACAGGTGAGACATGGCCACTGGTTCAGCAGATGTCAAGGGGTCAGGTACTTCCGTTCATTTATCACGTGTCTGTGTGTCCTGACTAGGAGTATGTGTGTTCTGCTTCCTCATGAAGGCTCAGCAGCAGCAGCAAAAGCTGACCTCAATGAGCAGCAGTATGTCTCCTTTTCACGCTTGCTGAAACAGTAAAGGAATGATAAAGATAAATCTCTGTGTACTGAAGGGTCTGAGCAAAGGCAATCAGTCATGCTTGAACTGTGCTATGACATCAATTTCACCGAGCAGAAACTCATCCTGCTATCTCATTGGATTGCACAATAGAGATAACCTTACTATTCTGGTGAAATGGAAAAAGCAACATTTTGGAGAATGAATTCCTCTGTCAGTGTTACAGAAATGACACCAAATGCAATATTGTATACATGGCCATATGGATAAAACCTACACACACTGGTTACACTGAATGCTACAGTAAAAATAATGAATAAAAAATGTACTAAATCATTATCAACTTATCACCGAGTCCTACACAGCCTGGAGTAGAAATCAGCTAAATATGAGCAACATTAAACAAGATGATTTATTTATTTAGGTGGAAGTTCAATATGATTCTCCTTTAAGTGGCTCTCATTTTCTTGGAATTACCTCTTTGAGAAGCAATAACTGAGATTAAATGTTTCCCGTAACTGTTTATCCCTCCGTACATCAGCAAGGAAGTGCAACCCATTTCTTTCACTAATTAGCTTCAACTCTGAGATGTTGGAGGGGGGTCCTTGCTTTAACCACTCACTTCAGATCCCTCCACAACATTTGTACTGAATTAAGATAAAGATTTTGACTTCCAAACAAGTTACTATGTGTTTCACTGTCTTACTGCATGACCTGCTTTGTGTTCAGGTTCTATCTGAGGATAGATGTCCTGCCATTTTTACGAGAAATGATTGCCATAGCTGATCATTCCAGCAATGATCTAGTTGCAGATGGAGTACAATAGATGCACCAACTTGCAGTGGCCCAAGCACCATGTTTCACAGATCAGATGAGGTTTGAGCGCTGGCATACTGTTTTCATTTTTGCATAATGCTTCTTGTTACTTCTGTTTGATGCCATCAGTTGGAATTATTTATTAATCTTTTGTCTCATCTGGATAATCTTGTATGCAAGATGGGCAGCAGTGTGATTTTTAAAGAGCACACCCTTATTGTTTCGTTTTATCCTCATGATATATTTATGAACATTAATATTGGATGATGTGAAAGGCTTTCAGTTTCCCAGGACTCCTTGGTGACTTTGTGTAGCAATCCTAGATGTAAATGCAAAGCTTGTTTTAAGGAGGCATGATGTTTTTCTCCCGCTCTTAAGGTGGGCCAATCTGTGCCCACCTGCGCCGGAAAAGCAATTCTCGTTCCCAGCAATTCAAAAAGAATTTTAAAAGATGCTCTACATCACAACTCACAGCTGAGAGGCAGAGGGACGTGGTGGCGCACGTGTACTTAAATAACAGGGAAAGTGGGGAACAGAGAGGGACCTTTCCTGCACTTATTTTAAAGGCATGTAGGGAAGAGGAGGAAAATGTCAGAAACGTTTTATTTTCAAAGCCCAAACCAGCAGCGCAGAGCAGGTGAGTTCACTGTTTAATAAATGAGTGATGCAGACGAGACGGCTGGTGTGTTACAAGCTACAAACTTTTGTCTGAACAGAACATGATGTTCACTAGCTGAGATTCTCCACGGCCCTTTTCGTTTGTTAATAACAACCCTGCTTGAAAGAAACTTCCTCCTTCTATTTAAATGATTTGGTTTGTTGGCCTGATACAGCCTGTCAGGGCCTCGTGTAAATTGGACTGAGCCACTGCTCATCCGGGATTGGTTGCTCCTCCAGCTCCAAACTTCATGACTTTGCTCCACCTCCCATCTCATCACTCCTCCAGGATTGGTCACTTCTCCTTCCATTGCATCATCCACGTCCTGCTCCGCCCACCTGACATCCTTCTTCAAGGATTGGCGGACTACACTTTCTGCCTCTTTAGGATTGGTCAGATCTGAGCTGTTTTTCCTTCCTGTGTGTCTGGCTGTAGTTTTAGAGACCTTTTGACTTGATTTGGGCTTCGATTTAATTGTTTTTTTTCTCCTGTCTCAGGATGTTTTGAGTTGTTTCCTATTGTTAGCAATTTATTCAGACACCCTTTCTTTTGTTCTTGAAAATAGTAGGTTTCGTATAGAACTGTACTTCACACTTTCTAAATAAATCACTGTTCCCCTTCATCATTTGTGCTGCCACCCCTTGTTTCCCTGGACTCAATAGGGGTCGTAACACATCCAGCACCTTGTTATCGTCCCAAATAGAAAAGCTACTCATATATGGCGCAACCGTCATTGTTAAACTGTAGAAATAGTTCCAAAACTGTCCCAATGAGAAACATTTTGTTCCTTTTTTGGTGAATGTTGGTCTACATGGAATAATGAGCTTTATGATAATGATGTCCCCTCCTGTTTAATTTCTTGCTTGTGTTGTTTCACTCTCAGATGTAAGTTGTTTTGGAGAAAAGTCTTTACTCAATGGCTGAAGAACAGAATAGAATAGAGCAGAATTATATGACCTGTGTGAGCATTTGCTTTAAGTATGAGTTGGGGTGGCGTAATTGAGAGCATAACCCTCACGACAGCTCTAGAAATCCACATAATAGATGTTGAAAAGTTATATGGTAACCCAACATCTGACCATAGTCATCCACAATCTTCCTGGATTTACAGTATATCTGTGGATCTTCTTCTTTCTCCCGCCTCTTTCCATGATAGTGGTATTACAGCTTTGCTGAGGGTCCAATTTAGGGACTCACGCAGTACTTCAACAATGTTCTGTTTAAATTTCATGGTATTTACATAATTTCAAATCTGAATTATACTGTACTCTACTGTCAAACCCAAAGAAAATAATCAGAAAATCTTGCGCTCACATTTTTAGATTAATGTTACTTTGGATCTTAAAGATTAAAGCAGGATTTGAAAGCTTTGCGGACTTAAAAACATCAAACTAAAATAGTTAGACACAAACCATTTGCAAAGCCGTGTATATTTAGCTCTCGAGAAAATGATTCCATCTTTGTAAACATGGTACTTTTCTAAGGGTTGCACTTTCAAAATTAACCACCCATTTATTTTATTTATTATAGCTTTGGATAAAATAAAACTGTTGTGCAACTGTTGTCAAGAACAATGCAGACATTTGGCTCAAAACAGAGCAAAAAGCCAGCTGCCACCTGTATTAAGTACGTACACTCTGTGATTACCTGCCAGGGACTACACCTGTTCTAACACCAATGATGGAAGTTTAGCAAATTTCTATTCCCAAACACGCCACAGCAGCTTTCCTTGCAGCAGGCTGTAATGGAAGATTTAATCAAGGAGGATGAAGCACGTCTGGAAGAAACGTGACAGAAATGCAACATATATTGTTCTGAATCATAAATATGCAAATAGAACGTCTGTGTTTCGCGTCATTCAGCAAGACTCTGTTTAGTCAAGCAATGTTTGCTGTCTGTTTCATCCAGTGGCTTTCAAGATCCAATCTGCAATAAGTCTCAGTGTTTCTTGTGTGTGAGGCATTTCAGTAGCAGTCAACATCTGCAGCTGTTATCTGAGCTGCTGTGCCTCTGACTCATTCATAGCAGAATTTACCGGGAAGGTTAATTCTTTACTTCTCTAAAATAACTCTTTTTGTTGCTTCCTTAAAAAAAACCCTGAAAGCAATTAGACAAGTATTTTTAACCAGCATATGACAAAAATTAATGACGTAGTTAAATCTGAGCTTTTGTGAGTCCATATAAACAACCTGCTCTTTACTTAACATATAGACTAAAAAATGTAAACAAAATGAACGAATACACAAAAATATAATCTTCTGTTCACATGATGTTTTTTCTGTATTGTCGGGTCTTGTGGTTAAATTCAGGCTTGCATCATATTGAATCATCCAGTACTCAAACACGTCTTACAAATGGTCAAATTTGTCTTGACCCAACCAGTTAAAATGGATAAAACAACTTCATAGAACCCTTCAAGATTTGCTGTTTCCTCTCTGACCTGTCAGACTAAGATGTGCAGCTCATCTTTGCACCTTTTGACGATACATGACTACACATTCACACATGCATGCTAATGGATGCTACCTTCTGTCTCAATGTTGTTTTATGGGGTGAAGGTGTGTGTGAATGTCTGTGTGCAAGGTATTACACATAAAAGAGTAAGTATTAATTGTGTACAGCTGGGAGTGCCCAGTGTCTGTGGTGCATATTGGGCAGGCTGACAGTCTGCCATGCATACAGAAGCGGTCAGGTAGTTGCACGCACAGTTTCTGGTTCACTTCATGGCCATGTGTTTGGACAGAGGAAGGATTTTGGAGCAATAAGGGCAAGCCTACTGACCAGTGGATGAACCCAGGACCTTTTGATTCTGAGAGTAAGGACTGCCGTGAAGGAATATTTCAGCTGATACAGAATGAAATACCTGTCTTCCATCATTTCTTGGAAACAGAAGAATCTGTTTCTGCAATGAAACTGAATAAAAGATCAAAGAAAAACACCTCAACACCATCCTTTCAAGGATTTTGAGCGCCTTTAAATTTCTCTTGTGATCATCCTTATTTTTTTAGTGCACACATATACACACACCCTGGCTTTTGCACCATCTTTTGCAGTTTCAGCTCTCTCGGTCAATGTTCTCAAACGTTTTCTTTTGACGGCATTTCTCCTTTTCACAGTTTGCATGTTCATTTGACCTCTGTGAGAGAAAGTGGCCCCATTGTCTCCGCTTCTTTTCACTGCTGAAGTCTCTCCTAATGAAATGAGAGGATGGATTTTCCGTAAGCCAGGGGCTCTGAGCTGGCTGAAACAATAATTGTGTAGATCAGTTTTGTTCTCTGTTCTTCTGATAGATTCCCAATCCCTCCCACAGGGTTTTCTCACCTTCTTCTAATGGTAGTCTCCTTTCTCATTGAGTTTTCCTCCCTGTTTTTGGTTATTCACTGACTGAAACAGGGCTGGAAATCAGCATGGTCAGTGAGCTACAGCCACATCCTGTTGCACCTGAATGTCACGTTCTTCTTAAGCACATGTGGAAGTTTTTTGGGTTTTTTTTTCCTCTCAGGGTATCAAACACATCTGTGTAATTATAACCCAACTATGAGTGGCGTCTTATCTTCTGTCTTAACCCTCTGTGAGCATAAATGACCTTAAATACGATACGCTCTCCCTGCATCAGTGTGGAAGTGCCTCTCCTCGGTCTCAATTATTGTTTGATGGGATTTTAACGGTGCTGCTGCGTGTCTGACGGGGTCTATCTGGCACATTGTTATCAAGCACAGCTGACAGCAAGGTAATAAAAAAGGAAGAAATACCGTTCAAATGCATTTTATAGCATCAGCTTACTAGCCTGAGGTTTATCTGAAGGATTTACTGTGGCAAAATGATAAAAGGCCCCCGATACAATGGTGTGTTTATCTGATAGTGAAGAAATGTGTTACCATAGATGGACAAGTGAATGAATACAGCAGTTTTCCTGAGATATTTACATCATTCAAGTGTCACCATAGAATTAATAACATCAGTTATAGCATATGATAAATGAAACAAGTGAGTCAAAATGTCTTTTGAATGTATCAGTGAATTATAGATTCCTTTGAATTAAACAAGCTATTAAGTAATGGATTTTAGCGTGTTGGGAACCTGCATGCAGAGTTGCACAAGGCCGGTGGGAGGCAGAAGCTTGAATAAATGCCTTGTATACTTGGCAGGACTAGTAAACATGGTCAGCATGCTAACTGGAGACATGAAAGAAAAGCAGCACAGAGCTCAGGCAGCTTTATTACTCTAAGCTCGGTTTGAGTCTGTTAAAATCAGGCTTGACACACCTAAAACAGTGCAGCTGTATTGGAGCATTAAATCAATTTTAGATTCAATGCAAAACCTTGTTGCAGTAGATAATTTATGTCTTCTCATCATACAGCAAAGAAATGTGTCTTTGTGACACCTCCATGTGCTCTTAAATAAAAACTTACAAATTAAGCTTTCCACTCTTATGGCAGAGATGGGGAAATTATATTCATGATTTAAATTTGTGCTGAAAATGCAGTTATTTTTCAAGATAATCTACATCTTTAAAAACATAGATCAAACAGGTTGACCAATCTTGTCTAGTTCCATACAAACCATCTGCTTTACATCCAAATCAGATACACACACAAACTATCACCGGTTATTGTATTTCCCCACGATGATGAGAAATGAGTCTCTGAGGAGTGAAGCCACACACATCATCTGTAACTGACTGTCAGCAGAGAAGCTTCCAGAACGGCTGGCACGGTGCAAGTCACC
>JAVQJG010075575.1:0-11464 GCA_036024015.1 Craterocephalus amniculus | reverse complement strand
TTTCATGTGAGTGATTAGATGTCGTTATAACAGCATGCTCTCAGGTAGCCAATCTGATTACTACATATCCCTGCTGCAGCTGATGCCACACTGAGTGGCTCTCATTCCAACTTATGTGTCAAAACACATTCCTGGTCCATCACTCCAGGAGTTTTCTGATCTCCCCTGACAAAGCCCTTTCATTCTGTCAGTAAATATTTCATTCAGGGGGGGAGGATGGAAATGTTGTGATGAGAAAAGTATTGCCAAAACACATTTTAATGCCCTGAAGGAGGCAATTAAGCTCAGTATCTGTGCAACGGAGTAAAGGAGACCTTAAAAGGTTCCTTAAGGGAGATGAAAGGAAACAAGGTCATGCTGACAAAAGGTAGCAGATAGTTGTAGATGAACTGTGAGATTTAAAAACATCAAATCAGACACAGAAGACGAAATATGGAGATTTAAAAATAGTTTTTTAAGATGGCAAAATGTAATCTTAACGTATTGGACTAAATGTTTGTTTTATGTACAGTGCAGTGGGCAAACTCCTCATAGCTCAATGGACAATGGTTTGGGTTATTTAACACAGAAGCACTGCAACATAAAGGTCAACATGCAAGACAAAAAGCTTGTTTTGTAGGAAATAAGAGCGCTGTATGACATGAACAGATTTCTTTTTGACAGAGCTGCTTCAATGATGAGGAAGCAGCTAAAAAGCTTGGGCTGACAGGGAAGAAAAGCAGGGAAGCGATTATAAACGGCCCACTTCCTGTGAATTATTCCACAGAAAACACAGTATGAGAGCCATTTTTGACAGCACTGTAACACCCCCGGGGGAGAAAATGGATTTGATTCACAGTTACACAACAGATATCAGGTGGTTGCTATGGTAATCTGTGCTGGACAATTGTCTTTGAAGGTCCTCCACAGTTTGTAGCCTTATGAATTGGTGGGATAATGGGTTTACTGGCCCCCCAGTATTCTGGTTTCCATGCTTTGGATTTTAAAGGGATACTGTGTAACTTCTGACACAAATATCAGCCTAATCCATGTAAGAATGGATGATTTCTTGAGTCAATATAAAGTGATTGATGCTTGTGGGCGCTTCGAAGTTATAGGGTTTAGCACCCCTAGTGGCCAGAAGTTACATAGTATCCCTTTAATATGGATCTGAATGTTTAAGCGTAAGTTAAATAGGAAAAGAAGCAAAAAATCTTAGGCGTTCATTCAACTTCCAGCTCAAACACTAATCTGATTGAATCTGATATAGCAGCGCTGAGGAACAGCCCACAAGTACCCTCCATGCTACACTTTTCTCTCTCTGGTCATCCTGGAGTCCTTTGGAAGCTTGAGAGGGATTCATATTTGTCTGGTTCCCATGCTTAATTTTCTACAGTATCACCCAGCATGTTCTGAACTAAAAAAGATAAAAAACTAGTCCCTCATAAACCATGGCAACATCAGAGAACAAAGACTTGGCTGATGCTGTTGTATTATACCTTATGTTTCATTTGAAGATAACAAAAAGCAAATAGACCAAATAATCAATTAACAGAATAAGAAAGACTAGTAGGGCTGAAACAGAAAGGAAGATTTGGACAAAAGTGGAGCTAAATGTGGTGATTCATGTCCATCTTTAGAGCTGCGGGACAGTGTGATGGGTCATCAACCAGCAAAAAATCTGGATGATGCTTCATCATGTTTAGGGATGGGGATTGTTAAGAATTTAACACTTCCAGTTTCTATCATCAGTATCACTAATTGATTTGGTTCTTTAACTATTCTCTTATCGATTCTCATTTAGTTATTGAATACAGTCCAAATGGCTTTGGTTCCAGTCAGGACTTAAATTCAGAGTAGATTCAGATTGACATGAACATGCTAGTATCTTCATCACATTTCAACATCAAGTCTGGCAATAAAGTAACAGCTGTGCCTGCAGGCGCTGTGACAGATCCAGTTACAATGGTGTGGCATCACAACAAGTAGTAGCAAATAGTCCGCTTCTTGTATAAAACTTACAATTTTAACAGTAAAAAAACAACGATTATGAATTAAGAATTGATAGGGTTAGGGGAGAGTCATGATTGAGCCTGACAACTGACCAACCAATAACCATGAGCCACTGCTATTGATATTTGTTGTTTAATACGATTCAAAAGTTTGGATACTATTACCCTTCGGATTTGATGGGAAAGTATGTACAAGCTTTTAACTGACATCGTAACTACAAGCAGATACTTGCAGGCACACCCATACAGCAACATATTGCATTGAACAATGTGTTTATTGAGAACCCGACGGCTTGTTGAACAAACCTGATGTTAAAAACCGAAGCACTTTAGCAAGTGCATGCATGGATCAAACACCAGAAATAAGCAATAGAATTCTAAAATACCACAGAAAAAGCAGTCAAGACAGTCAGGGTGTGGCAAAACACGAGACAAGAATAGATAACAGTCAAACATGGGGATTTAAATGCCACAATGAAAGCCTGTGAGATATGAGAACAGTCTGGTTTGATGATTCGACCAAGGAAAAGTTTTAATATGAAGCCAAACCGTGACAGTTTTTCACTTCAAACCTGAAGCTACATGTTCTCTGCAGCATTAGACGAACAATCAGCAAATCTACAGTCTTCAATTAAAAACTCTCATCAGCTACATCCTTCCACTTCTCTGCTAAGTGGAATGAATACAGACAGAAAAAGTCCGTAATGGCGGCTCCGGGGTTGTCTCTCAGTGGGCGGTTTCCCTCAGGAAGTCTTCACAGCTGTTTGGTCCTCAAGTGCTCAGCGAGGTCTGAGGACTGTGAAGTTCTTGCAAAAAAACTGCATTCATATGTCCCTCTGAGGGCTTTTCCCTGCATGGTTTTGGATTTATTGGGTGACAAATGGGAGCACTGAGGCTAGATATTATCTTTCTGAAATATCCTGCTAATTATGTATTAATTATAAAAAGCCTTTCAAATGGTGTTATGCTTGAGTATATTGCAGAACTGATGTGAGGAATTTTCTTTAGTGGATGATGTGATGTGTTAATCATTTAAACATCACCGTAGCAAATGCAGTTTAACAAGATTTTAATGTTTTCACGAGAAAAAGACTGAAAGGACAGATTTTAATGCCCTGGCATGACATTTTGTCGTGCACTGACCTTGGTGTTCCTCCTTAGTTTTTCACTGCTTTTCGATCTCTTTGATTTTTGTCCTGATTTTTGTCCTGACTTTGAACAAAACAGTCCTGTTTATTTTATCAAGCCTTCTCGTGGAGGCACTCCTGGGGTAACAATGTATGTTTGGCTGGTTTCACACGGAGCCATTCTAATAACACAAGTAAACCGTATTTTGACTCCCCACAAAGCTAACATTGTGTCTAATGCCTTGATGTTAGATCAGAAATAAACAGATTGCTCATGTGGCATCGGCTTATTGTTAAACATACCAAAAACAATCTGCCGTTGTTCAGCTGCTGTCTTGCTCAACCAGCCCTCCGACTTGGCATGGTGCTGATTCATTTCGTTGTTTGTACCAGCAAGATTTAGCTGGAGGATTAGAAGTAAAGCCATAAAAACTAATTGAGCCAGGTAGGCGCCAAATTGCCCAAATTTATTATGTCAGGCCTGTGAAAGTAGATTAACTAGATTCTAAAAATCCTCCACCAAGCTGATAATCTTTAAGAACACAGGGCAGAAGATAGTGGGCTGTTTCTTATTCATGAATGTCTCTCATTCTTACAACAAAAATAAATGTAGAACAATTAGGTATCAAATATAAAACATGACCAGAAACCTTCAACATCAGTAAGCCACCTGCATGCTGCCCCTGTACCAAATTCAAGCATGAGTGCCTCAAGCTTTCAAGGTAATATTGCAACTCGTACATGCAAAATGTTACTTTGCATTATTTGCATACTTGCCAAACAGATACTAAGAACATGTGGCAGCTATGTATGTGTCGCTAACAGCAAGTATATCTGAGCTATAAGCGAACACAATTGATGACAACATACAAAAAAAAAGCACCTTTTCACTCTTTAAGCTGGTTCTTCAAGCTGCTGAATAATGGGATGTTTTTACTTTTTCATACACTGCTTCTGCATTTAGGTGTAGTATTGACAACATGTAATGTGATGTGTTGTTCATCTGAGGTTGTATTTACACTCATTGAAAAAATATTTCTTTAGTGATTGCTTAATGGGAAAGCAGTTAAAATTTTCATCTACACGTTTTTCTTTGGTCTTGAAAGGACTAAAAGATTCCTGAAACACAGCTGTCATTATTTTGAAAAGCGACCAGTTGTTCTATAATACATCTACCTCCTGTGGCTTCAAATCCAGATTTTTTTTGTACCAGCCAGAAAACTAGAGTTTAGTTTGAGAAATAACGTTCACTGTCCAAGTTAGCAGTTAGCTAGTTTATGGCAATACTCCATGAAATAGCTATGTGTTCACAGATGGAAGTTTTAATATAACTGACGTCATTGAATACCCACAAAATAATAGAGTACAACCACATTTTTACCCTTTTTGATAGCTTTTGAGTTTGAATTTCTGAGATTTTAGCTCCCTGTACACAATTTTCTCAGAAACCTTGAGTTTCTGTGATCTGTTTAGTTCAGAAATTTCAATTTGCTTCATTCTGATTCTAAAACTATTAAATGGCTGCAACACCGCGTGTAAAGTAGGAATGTATGCTTGGAAAACGGAAGTACCCCGGTAAAAATCTTAAAAAATGTGCATCCACGTTGTTGAAAATATGTACAACACTGGTGACTGAAGTCGTTTTTTGTTTTCGAGTTCTCTTTGTTCTGTTTTCCATTCTGAGATAGTAAAATGTCTGCTGGCACATCAGCCTTGACTGTGCAAATGTATCCACAGGAAAGGTAAATTCCTCAAGCAACTTTCTTTGATCTTGCGTGCGACTTGAGAAACTCATCCTGTCATAAAAGTGCTTTATTGGAGCCTTTGTAGGCTAATCCTGCTTTACTTTGGGGAATAAGATGAAGAGAGGAGGACATGCAAGAACCGAAACCGACCAGAGAAGTCCTAAAAAGCTGTCAGGAGGACTCAGACCTAATCAGCGAATAAAAATGCCATCCTTGCACCATCCTTGGGTGCTGCTTCGACTTTGAATGCCAAGAAGTTGTGGAGCTAATCCTCAGGATTTGGTATGCTTTCCACTCACCTTCCAGATACTTTAAACTCCTTTCCCTTGTTGCACCAATTTTTCTTCCATCCTCTTTTTCTCTATGTTTCCTCCTATGACCTTTCCATTAATCTGTTCAGTGACTTTATTTCATTTCAATGAATTTCCTATAGGTTTATATTCCCAACTGTCTGATTGCTCGCCCCTTTTTGTCCTCATTTTGCTTGTCAGTCACTGCTACTTTCCCTCCTGCTTCCTTATTCATTATCTCCTTCCGCTATCTTTATCTCCCCACAGTGCTCTTGGTGGAAGTCCGACTCCATTTCCCATTTTCTGGTCCTCTTCTCACCCCCCTTATCTTCTCTTCTATGGTACCACAAACACATTCACGCTGACAGGATCCTGAAGTTAATTTGCACCTCTGCAGAAGACTCTTGTGAACCATTTTGTGGGTCGCGGCTTCGACCTTGGGAGAATGGCGCTACTATGGCAACAAGCTAAAAGGTGTGTTGAGATATACCTTTCAAAAGAGTAAGGGGCTAAAGATGAAGTAATTTCTTCATAATGTACAGTAGAAGCAATGGTAAAATTTGAGGTTTGTTGCAGTAACTGGTGACCAGAAAACACAGTTGTTAAGATATAAAAACAACCCCAAATCCCTGAACTCCACCAGTTGATAATCTTTCATTTAACATATTGTTTTGGTCCATTTTCCTCATGATTTCATCCCATTCTGGAAGCTTTTTAGAAGATAAACTACCTAAGCTATTTAGCTATACAAGTTGCATTTATTACATGGATCAGAATAACATTATTCTCTATTGCAGCTTACAGTTGACCATACAGGAGATGACCCCTTAACTCTGCCCGCTTCGAAAAGACAGACGTCCGCATCGTTGTAGTCCTGCTGAGATCTTCTTTGTTCTTTGATGCGTTTGTCCTCCTTACGATAAGCTCTGTGGTTGTTTGTCTCTACAGGCTCCAGCAAACTTTCAGCAAAACCTCCCACAAATGTTCAGCTTAACTTAATCTCCAAGGACAACAGGCGTGTAGGATGATCATATACAAGAGACTTTGTATATAATCAATGTGATATTGATTAAGTACCCTTAATCTTTCAGCGTGTGGGCAGAGTGATGCACTTAGGTCCTGACTTATTACATACTGAAACCTGGAGCAGACTGTATTGGTTTTAAATTTTTCTTAATCCAAAGAACTTTCCATACTGCAATAAAGTACTTTCATAGTAGTAGTGGGGGAAAATAAATAGACTGTGTTGCATTAATACTTTTTCTTGACACCTCCAGCCGTATAAGCAAACAGAAGGCATCTTAGGATACAATCTTGCCAAGTTTAACCTTTAAGTGACCATCAAGGCTCTGGTCTAAACCTATTCAACCTTTCTAGTTGTGGTAATGGCATCTACACCGCCACAATGCAAACCAAAGCAATGCTAAGCAATTGAATTGTTGAGAGCTGTTATATCACATTTAAACGGGGCCACTGTGCCCCAAGGTAAGGGTCACCATAGAAACAATAAAATGATGCCCTCTTGCGTCATTGTCTGACTCAGCGAGATCAAATAAGGATATCCTGCTAGAACTGGAAATCAATCTGTTTCTCCAATGGACCTCAAAGCTTCATTGTTCAACTGTAACAAGTTGGAACACGCGAGAGCGTCAGTAAAAGCTCGAAACAATAGAGAAAGGTTGGGCATGAACCGCAGAATATTGGCTTAGAGCTGATCTTTCATGTACAGGCTTGTAATTTCAAGTCATTTATTTAATGTGTAGTTTCACTTCCTTGGTATTTAACAAACAGGTGATCTGTTGTGCTCATAAATAATGATTAGTATCACGCTCAACTGGCTACAGTGACATTTCCTACAAAGTAACATCATTTATTGAGCAAAGTAACACATTCTTAATAACACTCATCTTGCCGGTCTCAGACAAGTAGAAATACTAGACAGCTCCCCTCTTTGCCCCAGCTGCTTTAAGGCATTTGTACTATCTGTGAGACTATAGGGCAGACTTACTGGAGAGTGACTCTTGCGTCATAATGGGCCAAATCCAGGTAGCAACAGCAGCGTTTAAGTGGAGTTACCACGGAGACTGCTTTCTGCCTCTTCAGAAATGGAAATGGAAGAGTCCATGTTGTCATGCTGACAGCACTGCGCTTAAAGCAGCTGGTGGAACAGGAAGCATGACAGGCCGAGCGGGCCATCGCTGTTGTGAATTTTATGCAGCTTCCTGCCTCTTTTCCTTTCCAGCTCTCTTTCTTTAGGAAAGGAGTCTGAATGTGTATTATGTAATTTAGAGCCCCTGATTAGACAGATATCATTCATTACAGATCCCGATTATAGAGGCTACATGAAGTTAAATTTAGATTCTGCGAAGCCTGGAAGTTTTGTTTATTTCTGCCTGAAACTTTTTAAAAATGCATCACGTACAGTGTCTATGCTGGGAAACGTAGTCGACTAGTAATTGCTGAGTTACCAAGGGACACACCTAAACCTAAACATGAAGCATTTTCCTGTATCTGTAATCATCACATCATCGTGTTAACAGATGGAAGCAAACACGCATCTCTGGGAAATGATACCCACAGTTTCCATGAGTAAATCCAAGTTATCAACACATAAATCGCATCTTATGTTTCACACTTGCTGACATTCATCAACATACAGTTGGAAAACATTATGCATACGTGATCATATATTAAGCATCATAGCCCGGAGCTTAAACGGGCACAGCAGTTTCACTGTGCATGCGTAGAGCTGATGCTTATTTACATACTATACACTCATATAAAGGCACATATACACACTTTTCTGCACAGATGATGTGCATAAAAATTACAAAATGAATTACAAACATAAAGTTTACTTCAAATAAGATTGTATCATTTTTTTCCAGATTTTATGAAGTTACCAGATGGACATGGGTTATTTTTGTTATCAGTAAAAGATTATCTTGCTTGTATAGTTTAACTAAAGTGTGGATGCAATGATGAACTATCATGTCTACATTTGGATAATTGTCAAATCTCTATGTTGCAAGGCTCTACAGTGGGACCAAAGTCACCAATTTAAAACTGAATAAGCTTGATTGTCATGAGCAAAGCTATAATGGGAGGAAGGTAAGCTGAAATTCCAAAGATGAGTGGTTAAAAAACATTAAAATCTGGCTCCAGATGGGAATAACTGAAGGATGGAGGGAAACATTACAAGCAGACCCACAGAAACTGTAGAAGGTGAGAGTGAACCAGGAACAACAAATATGGATTTTGTTTTTGTAGAGAAGTGGGAAAGCCAAGACTGTAGTGATGTTCTGAACAAGGAGTATCATTATAAAGGTTGTACTTGGAGGGAGTAATATTTTCTAAGGTTGTTCTTGAACAAAAAAAAAAAATTGAGAACCATTGCCTGTAAGATCTTCAATGATTTTCAATCTTTTCAATGATTTTGTGTTTAAATGATTTTACTGTAATTCTTCTTTTATGCTTTTAATGTTTTATGTAAAGCACTTTGAATTGTCTTGTACCTGAAAATGTGCTGTACAAATAAATTTGCCTTGCCTTGCCTTGCCTATACAACTGAATTTATATATTTATATATTTATTTTGAATACATTTTTATTTCCATTTATTTATTTACGTATTTTTGTCCTAAATTACAAACGTATTACAACCTACAGATCACAATGGATCTAAAACAATCACAAAACTTTCTATCCCACTATAACTTTTAGCCAAATTCATCCAGCGGGCCAGATTGTACCCTTTGGCGGGCCGGTTTTGGCCCCCGGACCGCATGTTTAACATCCCTGGTTTATACTGTGTAAACAGCGGGGATGTGTCTGTGTTTGTCAGGAAAAGAACCAGAGTCTCAGCTCCACGGTCATGGCTCTGTCCACTCAGGTCGGCTCCCTGCAGGTCAGAGAGGAAGAACTGAGCTCGATGCTCAAACTGAAGGTACGCTGCTGCTCCAGCTGCTGATGAAGACGATGAAGATTAGCACTGAGTTTTGTTTTTAAACCTCAATCAGGACAAAGACGTGATAGAAGCCTCTGGTCACGTACTGGACCTCTCCGTTCGGCTTCAAGACGTGGAGACGACGCTGAAAGAGAGTCGTTCACAGGAAAGCAAGCTCCTACGAGACCTGGAAGATAATAAACGGAGACACAAAGACACCAAACATGAGGTGGCACGGCTGAAAGGTATTTTATTTTACCTCTTTGTGAATATACCCTCGTGTACAGGGGGCTGCATCAGATCCAATCAGTACCGAGGATGTTTGCAAGCAACTGGAAGCAGCAAGTTTATTAATTTATCCGGTTCCAGTGAAAATCTTTTTTTAGAAATTAAAGTTTAATGATTTTTGAAAGGATGTATCTACATTATTAAGGCATTAGCAACATGCTACAAATATCCTCTGTTTGTAGAGGAGCTGCAGCAGCAGGTGACACAGAGCAGCACCCAGAGGGAAGAGATCATCCGTCTGAAACAGGAGCTCCAGCTGCTTCGCACGGATCTGGCTCTAACAGGTACGTCCCGATCATAAACACCACGAGGGCTTCTTCCAGACCAGACCTCCAGGTTTTCTATCCTCAGATTTACTTGGTTGACTTAAAGATGAGCTGTTGGTGAGATTCATTCGATATAAATAAGGTGTAGGAGTGACCTGCAGATGAAAACACTGGTTAAGGTGGAATTTTATTATTATAATTACAAGTGCGCCTGTCAGAGTAAACAATAAGTCAGATAATTGCAAGGCAAGAAAAATGAGCGCATTAATTTTCATTTGTTATCTTTCTCTGTCTGAACGTTCTTGTTTCTTAAGGAGTGATTTCTCGTATCGTAGCTCATGTTTAATATTTTTTGAAAGTCAATTTTGTTCACAGAGACTTCCTTCTCTCTCATATTTAGGTTTTCATTAATCATTGATGAGACTGAGAGTGGCTTCTGTTTATTGTTTTTGCGGTGCTGATAATTACAAACCAATAATTCTGTCTATTAAAATGTAAATCTGCACTTTACTGGAACAGAATGACTCAGTGGTGAACTTGGAGCTGATTTTAGCTTCAGTAGCTGGTAGATGTGGAGATAAAGAGCACAAGGATGTCAGGCCTGTGTTGTCTCTGCAGTCTGCGGCCTTGGTTGGTAAACACATCATTTCTTCTTCCTCTCCAGGGGAGGGCGACAGCTGGAAAGACGAGCTGCTGGAACTGTCTCGCTCCAAGCAGGAACGAATCATGTCTGAGCTGCGCTGCTTGCAACAGGTAAACTATCGGAAACAGGAAACAACTTGTTGGTTAGAGGCGACTTTCTGTTTCGTGTAAATACCTCTGAAGTGTGAGACGGCCTGTTTTGTATATTTTAGTTATTTTGTGCTCATTTTATCTTTTATTTTAAAATCTCATATAACTGGTGTTAAAATCCAGCCTTCAAGGGATGGAAATGTCCGTCCGATGATCTGAAACGCTGATGAAGCAGCTAAAAAACCTCTTGGTGTGCGTTTCCAGATGTGTGAGAATCAGAGAAACGACCTGCAGCTGCTGCGGCTCAACCAAGAAAGTTCACGAGAAGCTCAGAGGGAGAAAACAAGTCAGGGATTACTCAGGTGGATGCTCATGATATTTAACTTAACTAAGGCCCTATATTCGCAACATTTCCTTTTTAACAGTTTGCAAATGATAGGCATGTGATGTAGAAGATGTTTGATAAAAACTGGGTTTTTGTTTCATTCATAAGAAGGAATATAAAATAGTTTATACACATGATGCATGAAGGTTTCAGAGTAAATGCTGGTATGTTACCAGTTAAATAAGATGCTGCATGTGTCCCAGCCAGGACGTGGCGGAGTGTAACTGTGCAGACCAACGATCGCCTTCATCGCTCAGAGGGAAGAACCTGAAACATGTTCATGATTCTCTACCAGCAGCTGATCCTCAAGAACTGGGAGCCCGATCAGCACATTTTACAGATGTAAGATTAATCGTACATGCATCTATCTATCTATCTATCTATCTATCTTTCTATCTATCTATCTATCTATCTCTCTGGTGTTTGAATCTTCCAGAAACTCACGATTAAATTTGATTCCGATTCTTGGGGTAACGATTCGATTCTGTATCGATTCTCGATTCAAACTGATCTTAATTCACATTAACCCTTGAATTATCCCTAAAAAAACGTACATGTATGACCCTTCAAGTAGAAATTTTTGTCCACTTTCTAGAAAGTGTCCAATAAAAGGTCACAGGGAGGTGATTTTTGGCAAGGGGAAGTAATTTGGGTTAAAATTTGAGGATTCTAAGTTTCAGCAAGAACATCCATTA
>JAVQJG010075564.1:0-11043 GCA_036024015.1 Craterocephalus amniculus | reverse complement strand
CGCAATCAATGAGTCGTTAATTGTAATGAAATTACCCCTTTTACCACATACTATACCACGTAGAAAACCATTTTTCTTAGAAAGATTAAAATAATATCAGGTATAGTTCCTTTAACATAACAAATTTGCAGACATTTATTTTACTCATCAGCCACAGAACTATTTAATGTTGAGAATCATTTGCACTAGAGATGGGTGGCGGTGAGAATTTAAATTTGGACATCAAGGGATGAGTTTATCACATGTGTCTATTTTTTCAATTTCTCATTTTTCTATTTTTACTTGTGATCATTTTTGCTTTTGTTTAGCTCTACTCTCCCGATGTTTCTTTATAACAGCAATAAAGCTGAGGCATGCCTTACTTGTTTAAAGTTTTATAACAGTCATTATCTTACAAGAAGATGCCATCTGTGTTTCACTCTGATAACAAAATGAGGAAGATCAGCATCAATGCAGTAGATGAATTCGAAGTTACAAGATGTAACCAGAAGAGACCCTGTCTGCAAAAAGTTTCAATTATCAAAAGTGATTAATTAGGCTACTTGATATGGCATGACAAGTACACAGCAGTCCGCATTAGAGCAATAAACCAAGCTGTGCTGTTAATCATATCAGACATAAGCCTTTAAAGAATTTCACAGTCATGTTATGCAGAAGGAAAACAGTGGAAACCGCGCTGAAGAGGCAGGCTCTGGCTCCACTTTATGAATGGATGGGTGTGGCACGCGGGACTATAATGAGGCTGTCATCACTGCGCACGCTGATAGGCGCTGGCGTGCTGTCCTTGTAGGATGGTGTGGAGTGAAACATAACTGGGCTCTGCCACCCCTCGCAACCAAACAACAAGGGAAGGGGAGGAGAGGAGAGAGGGTCCAAGACAGCGGAGTCTACTCGAGGACTAAACTTCTTGAAGAAATTCGGTGAGATAGGGGGAAGGGTGGGAGAAGCTTAGAACTGAAGACAAACTGAGTTGCATTGCCATTTTTTTTAGCATACGAAGTAAACTAATCAGACCAATCTCAGTTAAATCAGATGAGATCGAGAGATGTAATGAAAGACGCATGCGTTTTTACATGAAATCACGGTTCTCTGTTCATCTGTAAGCCTGCATCTAATCTGTTTAGGAAATGTATAAAATAAAATACTCATGCAGCTCAAATGAGCAGTACAAATGTTAAAAACAGACAAAGAAAGTCGAGGCATGGCTCCCCTCCTCCATGTGCTCCCTCCTTGTAGGTGTGAGAGAAACAAAGGGACGGGGAAAAACTCGCATCAGGACCACAAGCGGAAAACTCAACCCAGACATATCCCACAGCACAAAAAGCGGGCGGGGGTTTGCAAACAGGAGCATGTCGGCGGGTTTTGCAATATGCAGCAGTCTCCATGTAATTACATTCCTCCCGGCGTCTCTCGGCTACAACAGTCGGGAGCATTTTTCTTCTGTCAGCTCTTGCAGGTCTTCACCAAACACGAGGCGAAGCCGATAATTTGAGGACTTTCGAGTCCAGGCTGACGCCGAGCAAGTGTTACAAGTTGCGAGTTTTTGATCGGATGCTGTCATCCGGAGGAACGCTCCAAAGTGATCTCATTTGTTTGTGCCTTGCAGTTTAATGGGGAGCAGCGAGAGAGTGAACTGAAGGGAAAGGAGCAGTTGGGAGGTGTGATCTGGAAGTGGACGTCGAGGGGAAAGAGGTCTGAGCTGATTTGCAGAGGTGCATGTCTGAAAGGTAGGAGCCGCTGGGATTGTCCCACAATGACTAGCTTGCGATTTAATCTTTAGTCTGCTCGCTTAAAAAGGGAAGAAAATAAGTCTGTAGTGCAGACTACATGTGGACAGACAGCAAGGGGGTGTTGCATAACGGTTCAGTTGTTCACTCTTCTGCACTCATCGACAGACCCCAGACATAGACTGCTTTTTAAAGTTCTCCTCCAGAATAATTGCTTTTTAGTGGGATTATTGGAGCAAAAGTATGAAAAATTACTAGTTTATTTTTTGATTCCCTAGCTTTGAAATTTTTGGAAATATTTCTTTGAAAGTTTATAAAAACAATTTGGGTGTGTCACTTTAAATTAACCCAGCATAAAAGCTGCAACACGGTGATAAAATAAATACAGTTTGCTTGTTTCTTTCTCTCATGCTAAACATTAAAATATTGGATATGTAAGGGGTATGATTGTTCACACTGTTACAGAGAAATATAAATTACTTGAAAAAAAACTGAATACAGTGAGATTGCTGAGTAGGCTACATTAATGTCAGGATACTTTAACTATTACCATTTTAACCATCATTACTCACAGTAGTCCTGTTACTGGACCATTTTGTTACCCAGTAACTTAAATTGCTCTAACTTGTGTGTATCTTTGCAAATGTTTTGTTTGCTTGGCTTGGTTCCCTACAGAAATGGACATCTTGACCATCTGTACCCAGTGAGTTCATCGTTAAGGAATGGAGTCACTAATATCTACAAACAGTGGTTGCCAAGGCTATTGGCCTGAACATGGAAGGAAATGTGATATCTCTGACAACAGTCGAAACACTTTCCATTTATCTGTGATGCCTGCAAGACTATGTTTCCTTGTCTTTATCTTAATTCCTACCCTGTAGGAATAGCAACCGTGGCGGGTGTGGTGACGGTCCGACAGAATTGACATCAGTTCCTTGACTCTCTCGTCCACTCCTTTGTGTTTTTCTATCAGTTGTGGAATTTGAACCATTCTTCCTTTGGGGTGAGGAGGCCCATCCCTCCGTCTGCTCCTGCTCAGAGGAGTGTGTTGTTTCTGAGGAGCCTGTGTTTGTGTGGGTGGGTATAACTGGGGCTTTCCAGTAGAGTTACACACCAAACATTTCTGGCTGATGCATGGCCGAGCAGTGGGCCAAGTCCACACAGCTGGGAGTCATATAAGAAGAAGCGTCTTTGTGTAAGCTGAGCAATGTCCCACATACATGCACAGTCACATGCACACCAACTGACATGCAGTAAAACACAGATGCAGGGTCTCCTTCGGGCTTACAACGCCTTTTAGAGTGACTGGGCGCCATGAGATGTGTGTAGATGTGTGAGGGCCAGTATATATTATCTGCATTGGCATGCATTCGTGTCTGAATGCAAAGATGGAAAGCAGTAATTTTTTAAGTCATCCTTGATAATAGGCACACAGAAATGCACATACTCACACACGCAGATTTCCTGGACATAAGCATTCACATACAGAAGAGGTAACACTTTGACAGAGTCTTGCAGTCATTGCACAGTGGTGTCTTCTTCTCTTACCAGCACCACATGATGTTTGCCCTCTTTACTGAGTTTTAAGAGGAGAAAATGTAACGGGAGAGGGAGGGGGAGGGCAAGAGAATGAGAGAGGGAGAAAGATGAAGCAATTCTGCTGTAGAAATAGTTCTCTGGTTGTTTTTTTTTTTTCAAATGTGTGTCACTGGGAAACGACTGTACAGTATAGGCAGAGGCAAAACTGAAAAGAGAAAAAAAAAGAAGCAAACAAGGCAGGTTGGAGAAAGAACACAGACCTTTCTGTGCAAAGAGAAGTGAAGAGGAGAAGAGAAGCAGATTGTTTGAAAACAAATAAGACAGAATCTGAGCTGTGCTGAGGAGAAGGAAGGGAGGCGAAAGGAGCGCAGAACTTAAAGAAGAGGGACATGAAAGGGGTTTTGGCTGAGAGGAGTGGAGGTTGATGGTACTGAGACAGAGAGATTTGGAGACTGCACCAGACTGGATATGAATTTAATCCCGATGAATCAAACTAACATATTGCTTGATTCGTCTTTCCTAAACGTCTCCACTTCTTTGTGTGGGGTTATAAACCCAAAAAAATGGCAAAAAAAGGGAAATCAAAGTAGATACAGCTCTATTTTGATTTCAGGAGTGAAAGAAGAGTTTTGTTGTGTGCTTTCATATGAAAAAGAAAACAAATCTTTAGCTCTTTTACAACTGATTTCACATGTGAAACTCCCTGTGAAAACCCATCTTAGTTCCCTTTCCTCTTCTCTGCTTTCCTGGGTCAGTAGGAGTTTTTTTCCCCCCTCTGCACATTAGGGTGTTTGTCTCTCCGCTGCTCACCTGAATTACCCAAAACAAACAAATCTCACTGTCAGCTAAACAACAGACACGTATGATAAATAAATAAATAAAAAAATAAATGTAACACAAGATTGTTTACTTGAAATACTAAAAAAGAACAAAAGTTAAAAAACCGCATTTGAATGTACGATTTTGTGATTATCTGGAGGACTTGAAAGCTCACGTGTTAGGGAATGAGCTGTTTCTGTGGCGAGAGATTTGGAAAAGAAGGTGTTGAATTATGAGAAAGGACAGGGCCAGAGCAAGTGGGTAAAGGAGATAAGAAATCCAGTTCTGTGCGTGTCTTCATCCAGTCATGGCCGCTCAGATAGATTTGGGCTGGAGTGAGGCCAGTGTCTGACAGGGTGTTGGGTTCAGAGGTTGGCTGCACTGATAGGGAGGCATATTACACAACACCACTGTTGACAGAATATAACAAAAAAGCTCTGGGTAAAAGGTTTTGTACAGTCAGAATTGTTTAATTGGTTTTAAATACTTGTACTGTAAATTACACAAACTTTCATTTCAAGTCCAAGTGTCAGTTCACATCCCTTGAATTCAGTCATTGGCTGTGCACTATAACCTGTAGGAAACTGCCTGGGCACATGTTCTGCATTGCATGGCTTCAGAGATCTGAGCAAGTTCAGTTTCAGCTAGAATTACAACAGCAGAGAAACGCAAAAAGATCAAGGCTGGTTGTTTGATTTAAAAACAAAGGCCTCAGACTAACCATGACTCTGAAATTTTTTAAGCTCTTAATAAAAATAATTATACAATAATATAATAAAAATAATGCTCTGTACCCCTTCTTTATTTCTGTGTCTCATTTAGTATGTTACTCTGTGTATCTCCTTACGCTATGTCTATTTTTGTTGTGATGACACTTGCATTTATGTGTGTGTATGAGAGAGAGAGAGTGAATTTGCATGTGAGCTAAGGAAAGGAGAGCCTGTTAAACACCAGACACCAAGTGGCACCAATTGGCTGCTTGCCTCTTGCTGCTCTCTATTTATGTTCATGTTTGTGTGTTTATGTGATTCGGTGTATTATAGCGTGGAAGTATCACTGGAACAAACAAATCCTCCTGTGTGCCTGCATGTGAATACGCATTAATATTTTTGTATGTGTGCAACTCTGTATGCAGTTTGATCCCTCGGTGTCGATTTCTTTTTCTTTTTTTTTTAAGCATCTGGTCGTCTCATTTGAGGCAGAAGCTGATCCTCTTGGGTGAATTGGCTCCAGCGTCATATGACCGAGAAAATGCCAACTAGGTATTCAAGTGTGTGTGTTCTGCAATTAGAGATTGCATTTCATGTCATAGGACGTAGTCCGAGCCTCCCGGAATGTGTTGTGTGTATCTACGTGTATTATGGTGTATGAGTTGTGTGGAACAGGTGTATTCTTCTCCTTCCACGCCCTGTAGGAGCTTGTAGGCGGACCCAAACCCTATGCATTTTGCATGTCTACATGGGCCCAAACAGCCCCATATGTCTGGCTTGTGTATTGTTCACACAGTGGTAATCTCTAGAGTCTACAGATTCTCATTTCCAGTGCCCGTAAGCCTGGGCTGTCTGTCTCTTTATCTTCATGTTTGTTTTCACATCTTGCCTGCCTGTCTATCCATCTGTCTTTCTTTTATAACAGCACTGTGGCTCTCACTAACTGAAAATAAAGATATCCAATTAGCACCTACGACAGCGCCAGTGGCTGAGTGTGAGTGGTAAAATAGAGAGTTTGATTGAAGTTTAGTTTTTGTCTTTGTCCATTAAAAACAGCAGTGGTGGTGGGGGGGGGGGTTAATGCAATAATTAGGGAGCAATTATTCAATTATTTCTATGTCATCTTTACAATACTTACTTGTCCACACCTGATGATCATATAGCAAACACTGAAAAACCTTTGAACACACCCAAACTCATTTGTGTCTGTTCCACAAAGAAATGGAGGCTTTAAAGTAATATTCTGTGTAAGAAACACCCAAGGGTGTCGTTCCTGCTAATCAGGGTTAGACTAAATCTCTTGTCAAACCACAGGATTTAATTCTTTCACTGTGCAACTGGCTGTTTGCACACTTGGCCATACATATCTAATAGTTAAGGTGTCTCCCTCCCTTGCCTACCAGGGCAGCCCAGTTTCTCTCTCTTTTTTTTTTTTACAGTTTCAGGATGCTGACGAAACCTGAGTGACACCCTCTCTTCGGTCTTTCAAGCTCTCTTTCTCACACACCAGAATGGATTAGTCAGATATGATAAATGGCTGTAGCAAGTTTGCAGATGAGAGCTCTGTCATCACACCAGTCAGTGATTGCCTGGCTCCAGTCTCTATGGTCTGCGTCTCCCAATTGAAACTCTGAAATTGACTCACCACATATCATGTGGATTAGCTGAATATTTTTAGCTTGGATCGGTTTTTAACTCTGACACACTCCAGGGATCTTACCCTTATTTTAAAAAAAACAAAACCCCCCCCAAAAAAACAAGCGGTAATAAAACACAAAACCCAATGGGTTTAGTTGGACTTATGTTTTTAACCACAATCACCAGCAAAGGTAATAAATTTAGAGGAGCTGTGATGACATGTGTGAATTTGAAAATGCAATTCAAATGTGGGATGCCAAAACCTCTGAAATCCTTTGGGGTTATCTGAGGAGACATTGTCATACAACCTCTCTTGCTTCTACCTCTGTGGGTTTCCTACTGAAATACATTCCTCTTATTTCATTTTAAATATTTTATTAAGATCGCCATTATGATTTCTGCTTCATGTCACGTGACACCTAATACCAGTGCATTTAGACGATAACTGACGTCACATTATGCAGAAATATTGACTTTTTAAGTCTTCTCCAGCTCCGATATGGATGTAAAGACTTTAGTCAAATGCCATTTACTTTCTCCTTAATAGAAGGATCAATTGTACAGTAATGTTGTAATCTGAACTCTAAACAGTTGGATGACTGTGCTGGACATTTTAAGTTAAGTCTCCTTGGTGTGCAGTTTTACCAGGGAAGCACTGTATGTATTTAGTCAAAACATTAATCTGCTTTGAATGAGCTGTTTGCAAGTGTCAGGGATTAGCAAGGATCAGTAGTAGCACATCATCAATAAGAGCTTCCACCTTTTTGCCCCTTTGCCTTCTTCAGATGATTTAAACCCATGTGGCCCATGCAGAAGCTTGGCAAATAAATTACATGTGGTCACAGTGTGCGGCGATTATTTCATGCTGTTTGTATACAAGGCCATGGCACAGCAGTGCGGAAATAACTGAACACTAGTATAGATTTTTCCATCACACTATTTTAGGATGCCCACCCTGCATAGTGTATCAACTGTGTGTGTGTGTGTGCACATTTGTAGTGTTGTTTAATGACACTCCTGCAATTGGAGATGAAGGACAATGCATATTTCAGCAAATTCAAGCAGGAGGTATTACATTATTGTTAGTAGATGAAAATTGTGTCCCTAGATTTAGTCATTTTTGTCATTTCAACCCAGCTGAAGGATTGCATGCTTCTCCATTGCATGAGAAAATGATTTGGCTACACAGGCTTATAAAATCCACTCAGAACCCCATTGAATAAAATTGAAACGGATTACTTTCAAGTAAGTGCTATTCACCTTAACACAGGTTTGTTTTTTTTAGTTAAAGTGCTGTACAATTTGAGGAACTCAACAGAGCAGCACGAGGGAATAAACAGCTTGCAGACTATTTGAAATAAACACAACAAAGGACCTTCCTGTTATGTCTTGGCTCTCTGTAAACGGGTTTATTTGTCTATTTGTGTCTGTCTGTGTGATTTTTCCTTTTACACTCGGGTGTTGCCTCGTGTTTGTTATCTGCTCTCTTTTTCTGTATCTGTGAGCAACAGTTTGTTTTAAACAGGAGCAGATTGATGCTGGATTAGCATGAAAGCAGTGGAGGAATGAGAGATTCAGAAAAAAACGCCTTTGAAGTTAAGTAAATACAAAATAACCAATTTCCATGTTAGTCACATCATACATTGCATTGCATTTTTAATGCAAAGGATCAAAACATAGCATTTATACAGCACTGGGTTTGGATCTTGTCGGTTTAGATTTTACAGATTCTCTGAACCTTTTTGATGATATGATGTACCATAGTGGTATATTGAAATAAAAAAATCTTCATAATTACACACTATGTAACATTCTCATATGGTTTGGTTTCATCATTTGAGATATCTGGTTTAAGTTAGATGTAGGAGACATCATGTTAAATTGTCTGCTGATTGCTGCTTCCGCCTCTCTCACTCACATTACAAATTGTTCCAACTTTTTTTGGAAATCATTGTAGTAATTTACTAAGGATCTTACAAATTAACTTTAAAAGCCCTGCATTAATATTGCATACAAAATTTGAATTCACATATATTGTATGCATGGTAATATTGGCAGTATGGTCCACAACATGTGACATGGCAGACCATGAAAAACCCAGAGATGGTTAACACAACAGTGAAGGAAACACAATCTTTGCTGCTGTGAAGTTTAATGTTACAAAAACTATCACTCTTTAACTGATTGACTGGTGGACACATGCACCTTGGTGATATGGTGTCTGACACAGGTAGAATTTATATTTTAATAGATCATAAGACATCTCAACAGATCCTGTCATGCAGTATTTGTAGCCCTGATCTAGTGACCGTGTTCAGTGTGATCTCGGTGGGACTACAGCTCTGCCTTTCAGTGCCAGACTGATGTGTTTGTCTTGGCTTTGCCCGCTGTTGAATCAGGCTGTTTTGAGAGTACTAAATGACCTGTGCCAAGACCATGATACATTGTCCCCTTCATAACTCTAGTATTTCCTTTGCCCCTGCCCCTCCTGAAGGTGCTCTTATTTCTGGTCAGAACTTTGCAATATTTCTCTTCATTTAGTGTACTTGGGAAAAAAACAGAACAAACAAACTGTGATCCAGCAATGCAGCTGTCTAGTCTCACATGTGTTTTCGAGAAGAATAAGATTTTCCCTCCTTCACTTTTTACCATAAGTCATGTCATACCAAATAGAGTGTAAGTATGAATGCTGAGCCGAGGATCTGAGACATTACCAAGACTTCCAACATAACAACAGCAGTCAGTTGATACTTTCCAGTAATAGACTGGAGGTATTGATGACCCTCTGGGAAAGTAAACAATGCTGTTTTTTATTTGTTGACAGTTCATCAATGCACTGTCCAGTAAAGCTCTTAAATGAAGTCTAGTGTTTATAGTGCATTGCATGATATAGCTCTCTGCACTGAAACAAAACCAAGGCATCTGCTGTGTCAGTTGAGGTTTTCATCCAGGGAATATTTCACCTCAACACCAACTCTTAGCAGTCTGTGGGTCATTGTGACACTTAGTAGCAAATTGTCTTTCAGCAGCATGACAAGTTAACAGTACATAGCAGACTTCAGGAAACACGTGAGTTTAGTCCCTATCAGTGCAATGAGAGAGTTAGAGAGAAATGGGAAGTTGTAAATCTATAACACAACACCAATTTCACTTGCAACATATCCTTACATGAGCTAAAATAACGGAAGATCCAAGGATTCATTAATTTTTATCCAAAAATATGTCTGCTAGACATTTATGTGGTAGTCATGTTCAGGGCAATTCTTGTTCATAAGATCGAAAAGCTGAATTTTGGTAGAAGACTGGCCTGAGCATTCATCGCTGTTATTTCAGCTTCTGCATTGATGTTTATCTGACAGTCATTCCATTTCTGTTGCATTGCAGAAATATTTCATTATGTTTTTAATAATCTGGTTACAAAGATGTCTGTGTAGCTGGGACAATCCTGTTCTATATCCAAACAATGTTGAAGTGACATCTGTTTGTATCTGCTGGGAAGCTGGATGTCAAGGCCTTATATAGCAGAAATGGTTGACATCATAAGTCTGCGTCACTGTGAATCACTTGTCTATTCTGTATTCCTTTCATGCATTTGTGTATTCATCAGCCTTAGTTTTTGTCTCAGTGTTAAAAGAACTGAAAAATGCAGACCTGTACAGGATTTCTGTTTGACCCAGAAAGCATTACAGTTTTTCTCTATAGGTTTGGCTCATTTCTTGAAACCAAGGTTACATTCTCATAACTACATGGACAAGTCTCCAAACCATTTGTCAATTGTTCACAACAGAATTGTATTTCTCATTCATTTTGTAAAATTTCGAATGTTTTAGCATTTTACTGAATGTCTCTGTTCATCTTTGCAAGTCATTTTGACTTTTTATCAAAAGTTTGGCTCATTTCTTGAAACATAAATCACCTTCTCAAAACAACATGGACACATCCCCAAAATATTTTGCAGTTGATCAAAATATACTCATATTTCTCATTCATTTCATAAAATCTGCAAATTTCTTAGTTCATGTCTCAGTTTCTCTGTACTAGTTGGCAAATGATCAAGTACAGTCTGTCGGAGCCATATTCCGGCTGAGGAGGGGTTTGAAATTGAGGGGTTTGAAATTCCACAAGAAAAGTGATACCCATGCGGAAGTGCACAAAATTGCAGTTCCCTCTTCATCCGCTAGGAGCTGACTGCAAAACAGAACAATTTCTCATTGGGTCCCATGTTAAAAACGCCAACTTTACAGCAGAATTAAACGTGTTTACAGCCTGGTACAAAAAAATCATTTTAGGATTAAAATGTCAGGTTTACCTTCATGACAACTGTGGGGGGAGTGAAATTTTTTTTAGCGCCTCCAGTTAGATGTTATTTGATCCTAAAGTTCCTCATTAATTGTGGGCGTGTTCTTTTGATTGACAGGTGCCAGATATCCGGGAAAACGAGGCCTAGCGTAGCACAACCGCGGTATTTAGCCGCTTACAGCGCTACAAATATTTAACCCGCCTTCCTTCGTTGGATGGTTAGCTCCCAACAGCTGTGGGTTAGCTTTGTTAGCACGTAGCTCGGGGTTTAATGGCTGTCAATCATCCCTCCTCACGCTATCAGCCCCCCT
>JAVQJG010075542.1:0-11942 GCA_036024015.1 Craterocephalus amniculus | reverse complement strand
GATACAAATGTCCGCCTGCCTTTTAGCCTTTTGTTACTGTAGATATGTGTACATGTTATTCTCAAAATATTTCAGGTGACCTACATGGAGTTACACTAAATAATTTTTGGCATGGATTTCAAGATTTTACCTCTTCCAGACCATTTTCTCCACATCTGGCAGCCGTTTCTATCAAAGGAAAAACTACTAAATTGGTTGGTAGATGACACAGAAATGCTTTTTTCATGTCTTGGATGGTGATCACAGAAATAAAATCAAACTGAGAGTGCATTATCAGAAAAGTATTATAATTGATTTGATTGAACAGTGAAATTTTTGTCCACAAAGGGTCGTGAATGTGGATAAAATGCATTTACAGGGTCAAATAATGGATGTTCATGCTGAAACTTGAAATCCTCAAATTTAAACCCAAATTACTCCCACTTGCCAAAAATCACCTCCCTATGGCCTTTTATTGGACTCCTTCTAGTAAGTGGACAAAAATGTCTACTTGAATGGTCATACATGTAAGTTTTCTGAGGGGTAACTCAAGGGTTAATGAGCAGATTGTTCCTGCAGCGTGCACAGTGCAGACGTGAGCTGAGCTAAAAATCTATGCAGGTTTTCCACCAGCTGAAGTCTCCCGACTGCAGCCTGGCGGCCGTGCTGGCGTCCTGCAGCGGCTTCCAGAAGGAGATCGCTTTGGCCACCTGCAGCGCGCTGATGCCTCACCTGGCTGTGCTCACCTCCAGCGGCATCAACTCGCTCTCACTTCGCATCTCCACACAGCCGGACATGGTAAACAGAGAAAATCTGCAGGTCTTCAAGGCTTTTTCTGTTTGGCAGTGGAATATTTGTCACGCAGCAGGTGAAACAGGTGACGGATAATTCATTCAGCAGCTTCCTGCAGCTCCTGTGCTTCTGGAATATGCTTGCAGGTTTAATTAGGTTTTACATTAATGTTTATGTAACATGACCGGAAAAGATGGATCATCAATTTTTTCTAAACATCAATTCATGTTTTTTCTAGAAGATGTCAAACACTCTTTTTAAAATTTTCATTTATGAGTGAATGAATGTATTTATTTCAGTTACGATCTTAAACACATAAGAACAACTTTACAGTTATTATTATCAGTAAAGGCTGAAGCAAAAGCTTGTATTTTCCTATCCTATATTATGCATAAGATAACCTGGAATTATAAAATCAAAAATACAAAGAGAAGTAACACAAGTAAACAAAAAATACAGATGACTTGATTGATTTGTGTCTTTTGAAATTATAATCCTCAATTATTTCATTTTTCTAAGTTTTTTTGAAACTCAACAAAGTCACATCTGTATTTAACATTAGTTGTTACATTATCACTTTCAAAAACACCCAGCCCTGTTAGATTAAAATTATTTCCTCTCAATTTAAAAAAACTTGAATACAGTTCAATTAATTGAGTCTTTATAATTTTATTTTTCAGATAAAAGATACTAGAATAAAAGTTTTTATGGGAAAAAACACACCGATATTTTGGGCCACTATAGAAATTGCTGCATTTAAATCTTTTTTTTTTTTTCTTCAAGTTTATTTCTAAAGCACATTTACTGCAAACCCCAGTAACCCAAAGTAATGACCAATAAAACAGTCTAAAGTAAAAGAATAAACTTACTTAAAGCACCAAGGCTAAACGTTTTACCAGGATCTTCAGTCAGTATATTCCAGTAAAACAGAGGGATACCCGATACCACTTTTTTGCTGTCCAAGGACAAATTAAAAGTACCTTTATTTGAATACTCTCCGATACGGAGTACCGATACAATTAATTAATGACACCATAACAAATTGAAATGTTAGCATGCTGCCTTCAGATCCCTTAACGAGTACGATTACAGCAAAACAGGCCGGTATCGGAGCGAGTATCAATGCCGGTATCGGGATCGGGGCATCGTTAGTGAGCGTCTGTTAGCCGTAGCTGGGAGGGGCTGCGGTGCAAAGACGGGTGTAAAGCTAAACAATGCTCACCTGATGTAAAAAGAGGCATTTTTTTAAAGAAGAAGATTTGGTAGACGGACCTGAATGAGGGCCGAGTATCACCTCTAACATCCTGAAACAGCCTGATTCAGTTAAATTTAGTCCAGTTTAGATATTTATTTAACAACATCCATGAAAATGTGTGAGTTCGAAGCAGTGTGAACATGCAGTGTGTGTGTTTGGCCTGCAGGTGGAGTACCAGGCTGGTTCTGGAGGCCGGCTCCTCCCTCAGAACTACATGAACGAGATGGACGGCGCTCTGATCCCCGTCATCCACGGAGGCGGCGCCAGCGTCCCGCAGACTGCTATGGACATGGAGTTTGTCTTCTACATCACAAACGCCATCTAACAGAGGAGGATTAACTCATATTTCGTACTAAAAGGATTCCAATGAGCGGGAAGTGTTGAAACTGTGAGGAGGGACGGCTCTCCCTCTCCGAAAGGCGGAGACGGATTTTCCATGTTTGTCGTTCTCACCAAAGCTGCTTTAAAACAGAAAAGCCAAACACTAAACCCAGAACACGACGACACACGAGCAAACTGTCCCCCTCCGCTCTGCCTTCCAGGCTCCGTGCCGGCCTACGGCATCTCGGAGCTCCTCAGTGAATGTTTTCCCACGAAATGTCCTCATATGGATGTATTTAGTATATTTTAATACGAGCTTAACGAATGAAACGACTGCAGGGATACAGAGCTGCCCCGCTCCGGAAACTCTGCAGGGATGAGAAGACGTCCCGTTCACGGCGAGCGCAGCGAGCCTCATGCAGGAACATCGGGACTTCGTAAATCTGCCGTTATGTAAAACTCCTCATAGTTCCCACGTTTAAACTACACGCAGCAGAAATAAATTAACTAATCTAATTTAATGACAAAAGCCACGAAAAGGAAAGCAGTTCCTGTAGCCTCGAATCGTAGCGGAGCATTTTTTCATGTGCAGTTAGAGGCACATTTGAAATATTTGATAGAAACGGTCCAATTTTAATAGCATTTATAAATGAGTTTGGGTAGAAACAGGAGGTGATGTGTGACTCCTAAGGCCTTATGGCTGAGATATTTTATGTGAATTAAGAAGAAAAAGTCCCGTACGTTAATCATCCTAGTGGCTTTCCACCTCCGTTGCTTCAGAAAAGCTGCTTTTAACCAAGATGGGAAGAAATAAAATGTTTTCTGTTCCTGCACGAGGCTTGGTGTGTCTCTGACATAGTTTTCCATCCTCACCAATACTTAGGCCCAGTTCGGACCAGTCTGGCACGTTTCAGGCATGTGAGCTGTGGGTGAAATAAAAATCATGTCATAAATGAAGGTTGGTGAGATTTTAAACGAGTGTCTGACATTAAAACTGCACATTAATGCTGGCGGTGCTTGTGGTCGCAGCTCCTCCAACAGCTTTAATTTCTTTATTCGTCGTATCATTTGTTCAGTTTGTCGGTCCGTTTGTGCCATTATTCAACTTTTCACTTGAACAATGAGCCAACAAAGTGCAGCAGAGGGACGGATTATATGATATCAGCGCTATGGTGCATGCACTCCACCTTTAACTTATATTTCTTTGTGTTTTCCAGTGTTTCAATCTCATATTTTTGCACGGCTGTGGATCGTTCGCAAATCATCACGTTTTTTTTTTTTTCATCTTTAATCTGAAAATATGGAAATGAGCAGATTTAGAGCTTAGAAAAGCTTCAGACACTCCAGCAGATTTAAATAATAACTCAGGTTCTTCTTTTATTTATCTTTCCCAAATATAAACATTTTCATTCTCATAACTTCAGGTTTGATGAAACCTGAAAACTACCAAACTATTCCTGTATGGAGTGTCTATGGAAGAGTGTTAAAGCCAAAAGAAAAAACAAATTCTGAGGAAAGAAGTCAGAATGCTGACTTTAATCTCAGAATTCTGATTTTAATCTCAGAATTCAAACTTTTTTCCTCAGAATTCTGATTTTATTCTCAGAATTCTAACTTTAATCTCACAATTCTGACATTTGTCTTAGAATTCTGACTTTTTTTCTTGGAATTTTGACTTTAATCTCAGAATTCTGTCATTTTTGTCAGAATTCTTATTTTAATCTCAGAATTCTAACTTTTTTCCCTCAAAATACTAATTTTATTCTCAGAATTCTGACTTTAATCTCAAAAAATCTGATTTGTAATCTCAGACTTTTATCTCAGAATTTAGATTCTAATCTCAGAAAGTTTTTTTTTTTCTTCAATGGCCGTTTTATTCTTCCGTAAACGTCAGATTTCACCCAATGAAATCTTTCTTGTGAAATTCAAGCTTAAACTAAGCCGATATCGCATGGTGGGCGGGGCCTGATCAGGCCACAGGGGCTGACTAATCGGTGCAGAGCAGACCGTTTTGGAAAGTGGTCTCTTTCTCCTCTGTTTTTTGGGGAAATTTCTGATCATTTTTTTCCCAACCAGCTTGTGTTTAGTCAGAGGATTGTCTTCTAGTCCAGAAGTAAGAACACTGAAGCAGCGTTGAGCAGGTGCACCGTTGTGCTCTGATTTCACCTGTTTTTGGGGCAAAGTGCAGTGTTTCACATCTCAATTGACTTTCTGGGTCCCGTGTGTCCAAATGTATGAACAATATGCAGAGATTGTGTCAAAAAATCTTCTTTTTTTTTTTTTAATATTAAAAAGTTATTTTTGGAGTCATTGATATAAAAATGGATAAAAAAATAGAATAAAAGTTCATATTTTTGATAGGATGTAGGCTGCTTCGTTAGAAGGCAAAAAACTGAATTCCAGAAATGAACAAACACTTCTTGAAGGGCTTTAGCTCGACCAGAATGTTAGACCTGCTCCACACATCTTATTCCAACTTTATTCACGCACAGACGAGCTGTGTTTGCTGACCTTTAATATTTCAGGGTCACAGCTCAGTAATAAATGAAGCAAGAGACTAAATAAAGTGTTTCATTTTTAATCGTATTAGTGTGTTTTCAGTCATTTGAAACAGCTGAGGTTCATTAAGAGTAAAGAGTCTCCTGAACGTGTTTAGGAAACAACAAAAGGTCAACCGACATGCACCTGCATGCCGGTGGCGACTGAACGGCATCAAGACTTTATCTGTAATAACTTCCTGTCTCCTGAGAATTATTAGTGTTATCGTCAAAGGGAAATGTGTGTAAACGTAATTCGGATTGGCTCTGTGGGACGGATAAATTAGATAAAATAAAAAGTTAGTTCATTCCTCTGCTCGGTTGTCTGGAACCTGAATATCCTAAACTCTTGGGATTCAGGGGATCATTAGTGTTTATGTCAACAATGAGTGCTCCACCTTATCAGACTCCCTTCAGCCTGGTTTAGGGGATTTGTTTATCCGAGAGGATAAATGTGAGCAAAGAGCAGATGAAAGTTCAGAGCTGCAAGAAAATTATTGATCCCAGCAAACACAATCCTGACCTTTGGATCCAGACTCCACTCTCACCAGGTAAATTGTTAATCAGTCTCCTTTTTTGTTTTTTCTTTATTTCTTGCTTGATAAAAACAACTTTCCACTACAGTATATCAGAATGAAAAGTCCTCATGATCTCCGATTGTTTTGGAAGTGTTATTTCTTGTAAATCATCTATTTATTCATAACACCAGCTTTGTTTTGGTGACCTGGAAGGTCTAAATAGCTTGTGTATTTAAAGAATAAAAATTACTTTTATGAAAAAAAGTCTTGTTTCTTTCTCTTTTTTTCTCTGCTTCATCTGGGGAAAATATTTGACTTGTTTAGATGACTATGTCCTAAATAAAACTTTAGATTTTCATTTGTATTTCGTTTTTTTAAATGTTTGTGACTTTGATGTTCTCCTTTTAGTGGAACGGATACATTAAGAAGTTTGTCACATGTATCATTTCAGACATTTTGCATCACTTGCACAATCTAATACACGATAATGCACAATAATCATTTCAACATGATGAACGGTAAATAGACCAGAAAATTTTAAATATTACTATTTTTTTTAAAGAGACTAATAAAAACTTCAGATTTAAAAAAGACTTCTTTCACCACTTTTTTTGTATTTTGGTTTTAGAGGATCAAACTTTCTAGACATTTTCCCTTTTTTAAAATAAAAAAAACAGAATATCGGTTGATAATGTGACTAGCAGCAGATTATTTATTACTCCGCTGTTTCTATATCAGCGTTTCTGCTAACTGGCATTTATAGAAGAGGATAGAAAACATGAGGGATCTATGCGCTCATCTCAACTCTTTAATGAATGAATTCAGCTTTATTGGTCATTTTGATTGCTTTGTGTGTATCGGAGAGTTTCACTAAATGTTTCTGCCATGTTCAGGTTTACCAGGTGGTAAGTTTCAGCAGGAGAAAAGTCCACCTCCCACCATGTGTGTGTGTTCCTGTGTGTAGTTGGGCGTTACAGAGGGGGTGTGGCCTTTTTACTCCTCTAGCTGGGTTTCCCTCTCACTCTGCCCATTCACAGCCTCTGCCTCCTCGGAGCGACACCACAGCTGGAACATGAGCGGACGAGTGGGAGACCTGAGCCAGAAGCAGGCCGAGTGCCTGACCGAGGTTAGAGATCAGTATCGCTCTGTTTTTATTTCCTGAATGGGGAGGTTTTAGTAGTAATTTACATACACAGCTGTCGGCTGCTTGTGTGTGTGGGTGGGGGTGTGTGTGTGCTCTGCAGGTTTGCTGCTCAGGTATCAGTTTACCTGCAGATTCCCCTGCTTATGTTTAAGTATCTCATACTTGTTAATATCTACGGATCTAATCAGTATAACATAAAATCATGAAGCTGAGGGACAGCCAGTGCTGTCTGAGAGTGACACAAAATTAACACAAAAAATAGCTGGAGGTGGTTAGAAATGTCTCTGTTCTCTCTTTCTGTGTTTCACATCCTACAAGACGGAGTTCAGGTACTAATCAGAAAATTAGAACTTGTTGGAAAAGTTGTTTTATTCAGGCAATTCAGTATAAAAGTTGAAACCAGAAACCAATACGTTTTTAAATACGAAGAACAGATGCAAGATTTTAACATCTATTTTTTACTGATTTCAAGTAATATTCTAATTTTCTGAGTTTTTTCATATGAGGTTTTCTGAAGCTGCAAATCGTGATCAGCAAAATCTAAAATAAAAGTTTAAATATATTGATTTGCTTACTATTTGTCTATACGTGTACATTTAATCTTTGAAGTTAAATTACAGAAATGCAGCATTTTTCAGGACATTCTGATTTCCGAGCAGTACCTGTAACTTGATTTAATCAAAATATGAAACAGTTCCTTATTTAAAGATCTTATTATTTTTCCTTCAGTTTCGGGAGAGGATCCAGGACATCTTACCGAGCCTGCCTGCACAGCATGACCACTACCTCCTCCGCTGGCTCAGAGGTGAGTCCTTCAGCTTTCATCTTTGATCTTTGATCCAGGAATGACCGAATATTCACCCAGTCCTGCATCCCAGCTAAACAGCTGAAAGGACCAGCTAGATGAAGTATTAGTGCCAAAATTATCCCATTTTTATGTTTCTCATCATTTACACCAGGGATGTCAAACATACGGTCCAGGGGCCCAAAACTGGGCCGCCAGAGGGTCCAATCTGGCCCAAAGGATGAATTTGCTCAAAGTTGATCAAATCAAAATGTAAAGTACTGGATTTTTTTTTTTTTTGCTCCAGTTACCTGTAATTAAACAATTGTTTTAGATCTATTGTGATCTGTTAGTTGTAATACTTGTGTGATTAAGCAAATATATGAACGATGCATACAAATAAATAAAAATGAAAATTTTATACAAAAAATATAAGGTTTGTAATATAGGTTGTAATTTAAAATATCAAGTTTAGAAACGAGAGAATTAAATTTATTATATGCTAATATATATTTGTTTAAAGATTAACTCATTTTAATGTTTAATTAATCCATACAAAATACTTTAAACACAAAAAATTTATTAAATGTAAATGTTTAACATAAGCTAAATATCATGGAAATTTTTCTTTTTTCAAAATGAGAATTCAGGTTGTTCATAGTGTTTTCTGAAAGTTTAGACCATCAAACAAGGTGACTTTTACTTCCTTATACTAAAAAAGGGGAAAATGTGAAGTTTTCATTATTTTGAGGTGATTATGTTGTTCATTTACGGGTCCAGCCCACTTCAGGTCAAACTGCACCGTACGAGTTTACACCTGTGATTTACACTATTTCTATTCTAATAAAAGAGGAAGTTTGATGCATTTCATGTACATGTTCAGTGGAAAAAATAACTGATATGCCTTTTAGTCCTAATTTAAAGTAGATCTTAAGAAGGAGTTATCTGAGCAAAAATGTAGGAAAAGCCTGGGTTCAGAGGGAGGGAAAGCCTCCTGTTATGTTTACTGAAGCGTGCATGAAACTCAGACCTGCAGCAGCTTTCTGTAATCTATCCAAGACTTCAGACTGCAAAGGAAATCTCCAGAAAGAATTTGCAGTGGATAAAGAGCACCTGGAGTTAAGATACAATTCCCTTTAAAAACATGAGTGAAGTAGGGATTGCATTTGGCATCTTAAACAGAATTTCCTGTTTTTGTTCTGCGGGTTTGCGAGGGTTTTAGAACTATGCATAACTTTCTTTTTCTCTTCTTTAGAAGCTCTAATTAATGCCGGTAAAGTACAGCTCAGTCTTACAACTAACAAACATGAAATTCATTAGTTTGCTGCAGAGATTTTCCATCATGAATGTGGGACCCTTTGAAGCAGGGACCAGCTGCTCCTAGAAGTCCTGCAGGTTTTAGATGTTTCTCTGCTCCAGCATACATGTAACAGACTTTTACAAAACTCCATTTGTTTTATTTCAATCAGGTTTTTTTCTGTTTTTTTTTTTTTAAATGAACTGGCAATTTCATTTGAATTTCAGATTATTTTATGTTAAGAAGAGTATATATTTTTTCTAGGTAGGGGTAGTTTTTACTTGTTACTGCTCGTTTTTGACTTTTCAGTCGTTTTGGAGGTTTTTTTTGTATATTTTGGTTTTTGTTTTTAAACCACTTAATTATGTTACTATCCTTAGTTAGAAATAAAAGAAAAAGACTCCAAAACGTGCAGGACCCTGGCCCTCCAGGAGTCACCTGCTTTAATGGGTCCTACATTCACTGCATCAAACTAATGAACTGAGTGTAAATGAAAAGCAGCTTCAGGACAAACGTAAATAATTTTTTTCTTGCTGCATCAGCCTTTTCCCATGATGTGTCAGTACATTTGCTTCATCCATGTGTTCTGGGTTGGATCATGGAAACAGTTCCTGCCTAATGAAGAAGTCACTCAGCGGCTCATTTTCCTCTGACACAACCCAAACAAATGCAGCGCTAGTTTTCAAACACACACCAAACCTGTTTTCAACATGACACCGCTTGCAGTTTCAGTGGAGGACTGTATGGGGGGGAATACTCGAGTATCGACACCTGTCTGATTATTCACACCTGCCATGTCTTTAACCCTTTAAAACAAAACCAAAGAAAACATGGCCTTTTAACAAAATAATGATACGTTTTGTTTTATAGGTTTCAGAGTTACAGGAAGTTAAAGCATTTTTACAAGCTTATAAATCAGAAAAGGCTAATTAATCAACCTGAGTTAATTAATCAACCTACGTTTTTTCTGACAGATTAGATAAGATATAAAGTAATTAAAGTATTGAAATGCACCTTCATCTCACTTTACATAGATTAAAGTAAAGTTTTTTTCCACCACAGAGTCTTTGTAAAAACTATCTGAAGCTTAATTCAGCACAATAAAAAGGTTAAAGATGGCCTGGGCACATTATAAGAGAAATTGCTTTTTATTTACATGCATGAGCTCATAATCAGTCTTTTATAAACTCTTTGTTAATCATCCATGGAGTAAAAAGCTCTAACTGATAGATCCTCTACAGTATGTGAACAGGATGCATTGTTTGGATGTCTGAGAGTTTGTTTTGTTCCGTGTTTAGTGATTTAAATCACATGATTGAAGTGTGGTGAGTAACTATGGTGATAAGAAGATGTTTGTATTTCCCGTCCATCAGCTGAGATGTTCGTGTCTTAATGAGCGGCTAAGATCAGCATCTGTTTTTTTTTTTACCGGAGCTCTCCTCCGAGCCGATACTGGAGCTGCTGGTCTCCTCATAATTTGCATGACTGAAGACAAAGTCAGGCTCGATTCTCTGCGTCTCACTCATTCACAGTTTGCTAATCATCTGACCCCGAAATGAAGTTCTTCATCAGCTGACATGTTTTAAAATGCTGTGCATGTGCTGATGACTCATCTTAATGCCCAGCCAATTTTATTTCTAAAGCACTTCCCGGTGAGCATCTGATGTCAATTCAACAATGCTGTTTGATGTCATAATGATGTTGAATTTACATCAGATTCCTACTGGGTTTACAACAGTAAGTCACTGAACAAAGGGCTGAACACAAAAGAATAAAAGAGACTCATGAATGTAAAACATATAAAAGAAAGGAGCAGACTAAAAGAGAAAGTAAAAATAGTAAAAAGTAAACACAACAAAACAATAAAAACAATACAAATAATAAAAACAAAGGGACATGCTGTTGTTGCGTGACATTTAGTAGATATGTAAACTCAGATGTTCCAGACAGAGAGCCACAACCTGAAGTCAGCATCAAATTAGGATTAATGGAATATAAATACATTAAACTGAACATTAAAAGAAAAATAACAGAGTTAATAATGTGTTTCCTTAACTTTGTTTTATCTTAATATCCCAACTTTCCGAGTCAGAGGTTGAAATTTTCAGCCAATCAGCAGCTCTGTCTGACACCAGTTCAATTACTTTTCTCACTCCTAGGATTACTGTACTCATTCCAAGGATTACTTACTCTATGCTTGGATTACTTTACTCATTCCAATGATTATGCTTGGATTACTTTACTCATTCTTAATATTACTTTACTCATCCCTAGGATTATTTTACTCATCTCTAGGATTACTTTACTCATCCCTAGGATTACTTTATAATTCCTAGGATTAATTTACTCATTCCTAGGATTACATTTCTCATTCCAAAGATTACTTCACTCATTCCTAGGATTACTTTACTTATTCCTAAAATTACTTTACTCCCTCCCAATATTACTTTCTCATTCTTTGGATTACTTTTCTCATTCCTAATATTACTTTACTCATTCCCAGGATTACTTTCTCATTCCTAGGATTACTTTACTTATTCCGCGGATTATTTACTCATTCCTAGATGAGCTGGGCTGCTGTCCTCTGGTTGTTACTGAAAGTTACTTTCAGGAGGAGATAGTAAAAACTGGGTTCCAGGTGAATTTACTCTGACACAGAAACATCCTTATTCTGATCTCATGAGTCCCATCTTTCTGTAGAAACCAAAATGATCCAAACAGCCCTTGTGGTTGTGAAGATGTACTTCAGTTATTTAGTATATTTCATTCTAGGCAGGAGGCAGAAATAAAGTCCTTATTACTAAGAAGAAAAAGTTGATGTTCAGAGAGGAAGTCGTCTCACCTTCCTCAGCTGCTCCTGAATCAGCAGACAGGGAGGAACATTTACAGCCATCGTGGCCTGATGTTGCTTTTAGATAATGTGTCCTTTGACACGCTGATTACAACATGCTTTGCTGTTTTATTCATCCTGTTCAGTCATCTTACAGAACCTGGGGCCTATACTACGAAGCCAGGTTAACCTACCCGGGATTTCTCTCTGTAACCTGGGTTGACTTAACTAGACATCCGCGATCTTGATTTACGGTACTACGAAGCTGGTTATCAACTCGGTCACTCAACCCAGAGTTTCCCTGTCTGGATCAGTGCGTGTTCACATAAAATGGGCGTAGACTGCAGCGTCTGACCAATCAGCGAGGGGATTCCTTGCAGGCTGCGGGCATGCTTAAAGCGCAGACAATTATTCCTCCGAAACATAAAGAATTTAAACACAGTACGAGGCCAAAAACAAACCTTTTGTTACTGCTTCAGCTTCAG
>JAVQJG010075535.1:0-16039 GCA_036024015.1 Craterocephalus amniculus | reverse complement strand
CCAACCAATAGAAACGCTGCTCCCATTCACCAGCGCAGGCCCCGCCCATCAAATGCTGTTAGATTTGCAATCAAAACTTGAGAATTTGCAAGCAAAGGGGACTGATTTGCAAACAAAACTTTGTGACTTGTAACCAAATGTTTTTAACTTGAAAGAGAATATGACTTATTTTTATGCAAAGTGATGGTAATTAATTGACTTGCAAACATTAGTTTTGATTGAAGTTGGAGAATATACTCTCTCAAATGTATATTTTTTAATTGCAACCTATTTTGTTTCTATCACTACAAAAAAAAATTTGATTCTCACTTCTTTTCTTTTGCTCTCAAAATGTATTTTTGGTTTCAAATCTATTCTATTTGATTGAAAAATAAAGAAACAAATTTCTCTCCATAGTGAAGAGGTTCTGGATTGTATTAGGATCCAACCTGCAATAATCATACAGCGCATGACTATTATGATGAATCTGAGTGGGCTTAAGTTCCCGTTTTCTGTACTGTGACACTATTCAGCAGAATTCTGTGGTAACTTTGTCCATTGCAGTCTATTTTTAGCACAGAGGCTGCAGTTTCTCATTTGTCAATGTGACATCAGATCAGAAAAAAGGTTTTTATAATATTTGGAGGTTTTATTCTTGGCACTTTTTAAACTCAATGTATTCTCCAGGGATCACCAAGACTATTCATACTGCATGTAGCCATCTGGACAATTGTCAGATGAAGTGTAAAAATACCCCATTAAAAATAAGCAATAAATATGGCTTTATCATACATGAACTACCCTTCCTTAACTCTTTTGTTACATTTCCAACTCAATCTACCAAATTCTGGTAGAGAAGCGCTACTGTGCCACCTGGTTCCCAACCCTTTTCTGCAGGGCCCTCTTTTTATCAACAGCAATTATGTCAAGCCCCCATCCCACCACCACTACTGTACATCGACTCCAACAGTAATGAAATGTATGAAGAAATCTGATGCGACATGGTATTTGTTGTGGACTGTTGCAATATCTGTTGGGGTTTCATTATTAGGACTTTCATCAGTGTGCCTGTGTCTTGCTAGAAATGCAAACAAATACGTTTTACTTTGGCCCCCCAGTTTGGTAACCACTGGGAGGTGTGTGATTGCTTCTCTACCCCTGCAGTGCATCTACTTCGGCTTCCAACACCTGCAGCAGGGTGAACAGGGTGCAAAATGCCACTGAAAGGCAGAGGTTACAGAAAAAAGATGGGCTGGGACCTATCCTTTCCATTTTGTTATGGTGAAGGGATTCATGTGGGGTTTTTTTTGAAGGAATAAATTATGTCAAATTAGACTTATTTTGTAGATTTGTGTACATCAGAGTTGTATATTATTTATCATGAAGCAAAAAAGCAAAGGTAATTTTCCTTACATGAGTGCACATCCTATGATGCTACTACTGCACACGCACACATGATGCTGATCTTGAGATGATTGGGTCAGACTACTTGCTGGCAGCATTTATGCCTACTGGGCTAGACATACAGGAACCTTTGTATTCATATATTTCATAAAATGTAACAAATAAGAAATAATGATAATATTTTTGTCATACTGTTGGTGTGCAGAGTGATACTTTTACTCAATTTTACATAGCATTTGCTGTCAGCTTGTTGTTTATTTGTAGGACTGAAAAGATTTGTTTCACACTCGCTGAATTCATAACCATGAATTTTAGCCTTTCAGAGAAAAAGCTTTAAAAATGCACTGTGTGGTATCACATTCTCCTCATTCACAGGTGCTCGGCATCAAACAGCAGACAGGTAGAACAAGCTGGTGAAGATGCTTTCCTTTAAAAAGCTCATTCAGTTGGTTTTAAAAGAATCTTTAAGATAAACCTTTGAAACTACTTTATCATTTAGGGGATTTCTCAAATTAGCTGTTGATTTTTGTGATTGACTGCATACCAATCAAACACATCCTGCTCTAGTGCTGTAGGTCTGACTGAGAATCACCCATCGTGCTTACAACTGAAATCAGTCAAACTTAGATCAAAACAGTCCCTCAGTGTCACTAGAATTATTTTTGCTTATCATGATGAAGGATGCTCTAAACTGAAATCCTTGAGTTCAGCAAACTGACTGAAACCTGGACTGAAATAATTTAAGAGTAAGTTATGAAGATGGAAAGAAGGGAGGCTACTCAAGCTATACTGTATGCTGTGCTGCTTAATAGATGCTTAAATCAAGGTAAAATATGCAGTGGCTTCCTCCACCCAGAGAGATTGTGCAATAAACAGTAGTATAAAGTATGGCACAGAGCCCGGATAAGCCACTCACTTGTTATGGCCATGTGAGCAAACAAACATGACTCAGCGGAAACACAGATGCAACGAAATGAGTTGCGAGATGAACTGGGATTTTGAAGATTGAATATATAGCTATTGTGCTTTTAATGGGTGGACAACGCTGTCAAAACTCTCTTACAACGAGCCAAATGTGTCACCTCCTTCAAGACTTCAATAGAAGAATGTTTTCAAGGAAAAACTTTAAACAAAGAAGATTGAACAAGTTCTTTTTCCAACAAGAGAATATCTTACTTGTGCACTTTTTGAGCCCGGACCCTTTCTTCACAGCATGGCGGCTGAGTTTGCAGCTGAAGTTGTTCTCCCAGAACTCAGCAAACCAGATATTCCTTCTGTTGTTTTCCAGTGTTCGGCTGATGAAGTAACGATCAAACCCTAAACAGATCAATGGGTTCACTGTCACTGCACAGCTAGTGTAAACAACAGCGTTGGTACAAGCTGTCTCATAGTGTAACAGCATGAACATCAGGATATGCAGTTTATTTCACTCATTTGTATGATTACATTTTGACAATTCTATCTTTTTGAAACAGAAAAAAATCTGTACTAGATCCAGCTTTTGCTTGCATGAAGAGAATACTTCACTTAAACATGAACATGGTTTTAAAAGACAAGGACATGTGATGTTTGCACGATGCTCATGTCTGTACCTTTGATGGACTGACGCTTGGGCAAGATGGTGACTGCTCCTTCTGCCATCTCCTCCTGCTGCACAACTGGAGAGATTTTGGAGCCCCAGCTGTCTGAACCAACCCAGATGAAATGACCCGTCTGGTTGGCCTTTTTTGCTGCTTGGAGAAGCCGCCTGCAAAGGCGAGGAAACAGATGTTGCCACGGATAAGGTCAGCATCCCAACCAGCTCCACTTTGATTGTGTATCGCAATTCATTACACAGCGGACAGCCAGAGATGCGCTGAGACGGCCGCATGTCTGTGCTGTCTGCTGCAATCGTGTTTTTCTTATCTTCAAAGAAGTGTTATAGTGTGTAGCTATAACCGGGCTTTACCTGATATCGTCTTCGTTGGCAAAAAGTATGACAACTCGTGCATTTGGATTTTCTCTGAGTCTTCGGATAACCTTGTCGAACTCTCCCTGTTTTGGCTCCCGGGGAATCTTGACTGACTGTGAGATGCACACACCACCTAAAACAAGGAATTCGCAGATGTTTTTAGATGCTCTGTGCCAGAAATATCACAGACATGCAGATAAACCTTTTTTTGAGGAGAAAAAAGAAAAAAAACAAAAACCATTTAATCCATGCTTCCTTTGAAAGATTTGGTGAAGTTTTTTCCACCCTATGGCAGTTGACAAAACTGGTCCTATTATATTTTTTCTATTTTTAAAAAAAGGCGGAATGAGGGAGCCATGTGTAAAAGTGTACATGTTAAACACAATAGGACAATAATGTGTTGGTTCATTAGAAGGTTTATTGTAAATATCTAGTATGTCTCTCTAGTACCCATCATAACTTCAGAACTGTCGACAGACCCCACTTCATTTGCAGCATGAAATTCTCCAAAGCAGTCATAGAAAATCCCTAGCGTGGGTGAGACCATGAGAAATCATTTATCAATTAACTCAAAATTAATTAATCAGACATTTCTCACACTTGGCTGAGTCATGTATTTATGCTCCACCTACACAAATAACCAGATTCGTGAATCCCACGCAGAAAAATTCAGCAGGGAAAGTTGATTACTCTCCCATGTGTACCACTAGTAGTCTAAACATGTTGTGTGTCAGAGGTGCCCCAGTTGAATTAAGGGGCATCTAAAACTGCCCTGATTTAGCCATATGACAGTCCTTAGGTCTAAGATAGACTTCCTGTTAAGTTTTTACACATCTGTCACTGAAAATTTTAGGTTCTGGGAAATGGAATTTAGTGGAAAAGATGGAAAATGATAATTTTTCATGGTGCACAGGATGTATTCAGGAGTCTCAGTTAGTTGAAAGAAACTATAGTTTGCCAGAAGGCAGCAGCATGATCAGACCGAGGTGGATTTTGTAGTCCTTTGTATGCTTTGGACACTGTGCAGACACCTCATCTCATGGGTATTATGTAAATGGGTACCTATGATGCTCTGATGGTTTTAATGGCCTGCTGCATAGCATTGTTTTTCCACGCATGTCTGAGATGTTTTCAGTCCAGATGGTTCCTACTGCTCCTTTTAATACGTTAACAAAACCATGGCTCAAGATTTCAGCCCTCTTAAATTTCAGTTTCTGAGCCTTACAAGCAGAGAAGTGGAGATGACCAAGACAGAAAGTCTATGATATTGATTCTAAGCCACAAAAACTTCTCAGTTGCCACACCTCAGCTAATCTGATGGAGAAATGGGTGTAGATGTTGGCCCCCCTTGCACTCTGAAGTCAACCACTGTCTCCTATGTTTTCTAACTACGCTAACGACCTGATTTGCAGCTCAGATATGTCTTATCCAGTTCATTTTGTAAGCTTAAGAGGTTTTCTGCATAAATTTGTAAACAGGTAACAGATGTTCCTTTTGTTCCCACTGAAAATTTGATGTTGGACATAACATTACATTACAAGAGAAAAAGGACAATGTATTTAGACTCTGTTCATTACACCAACAATCACAAGGCATTGTATTTTTTTTCCTGGTACTCGTTTTGCTTATGAATCAACACCAGAAGAAACTACATCATCCAAACTTTTGATACGAGTTGTGATCACATTTTGTGCTTTTAGAAGGTTTGCTGTTTGCTTCCCCTTTTTTGAAGAGTTACACAGGCTCAATGAAATTACTTTTATTTCAGCCTGAAAATTGAGCAATAAATTTCAGGCTTGGTCTCGCACCAACAGGAACATTTTAAACCTTTCTTTTCTGAGGCAGATAGTTATATACTTTTTATCTGTTACTGGTCCCCAAAATGTGTAACTGTTGACTCATATTTCAAGGGAAATTCAATTTTAACTGTTTATTAGATATTAATTATGAAAAGTGGAAAGTTTTTTCTTTTTTTAGAAAAAGAAGGAAAATAAGTATATTCAACAGTTTTTTTTTTACTTGTACAGTAACAATCTCAAATAAAAATATTTTAGATGTAGCTGGGTAGGTAAAAATCCATTCATCTTATTCTTAAAAGTTAAGTTTTGATTTAAAAATGTCCCCTTAACTGGGATGAAACAGTGCATAGACCAATGCCCACAACACTAACAGAAAAAGAGACAATTTCTCGCAAACTGTTTTATAATACATCAACTGCAGATTGAAATTATTTTAGGGCTATAATCTGGTACAGAGTAGATTTTCTTTTGTGATCAATGCTGCTGTGGTTCCAGTTCAATATACTAAACAGAAACATCTACCTGATGGTGAGCTAACTGATTAATGACTGAATATTGCCACAGGGTCTGTGCTGACATCCATATATATGCACACAGGTCCGATCATTTACCAGAACTGTTCAAAAGTACCCATCCAACTGCGTATCCATAACTGCTCTAACCATGTATGACCATAGCTTTGTGAGAATGGCATAGCAATACTCAAGGTGTGAAGTGGGGTGTGTGAGGTAAGACCAACCAAATGGCGACACAAGCAGCATCTGTAAAAGGGATTTGTAAATATTTTCATAATTAAATCATAAGGACTTCATAAACAAATCATATGAAAAAAATTTCATATCAGTACACTACCATTTTTTCCAATGTTACTAGGGATTATAAAACTATTTGTGAGCATTTGTCTCTTTTTTTTGTCAGCAATTGTCTTAGAATAAGTGCAACAGATGTATAAGACCAGAGCACCTTGCCTTTTTGAGACACTTAGTCAAGGAAAAATTTGGAAAGCGGTCCAGAGGGGGAAAATCTCACATAGAGCTATTAAAAGTAATTGGTAAAATCGCGCCAAAAAAGTCTCACTTTAACCGTCTTAATGCTTCAGATCATCCTTGAGTTTGTGCTGTTGTGCTGCATGGACTGTGTTCTGACTGCAGTCATGAGAGCTTTTCATCACTTCACCCATGTGCTTGTGATGACCCACTTGTCCTGTTGACTCAAACACGCTCCATTATCAGATATTTTGGGTGTTTACTTAAGTGGATGAAATTAGATAAGCCGAATGGATTCTAAGCACATATTACCCTGCGGTTTCTCACATGCCTGCGTAGATGACTATCGCAGCATGTATCTTAACCGTGTCCCCAGAAATATTAATGGAAACTAATAGTGACAAATGGCTGCAGCAGTGTCAGGCCAGCCACAGTCACGCAGTCTGTCTTTGTCACAGAGGATGAGTCTCTTATCTCTACACGTTCTGTTTTTATATACAGTAAGATGCATTCAAGATAAGCTCAGACATGCACAGCACAGTGAATGTAAGATCAAAACAAATGTACAAATAAGACGTTGACAGAACTTCAGGATACAGCAGTGTTTTTCTAAGTCAAGATTTATATAGCACTTTATATAGACACCCACAACGCTTTACACCAAGTCCATTATTCATCTAGTCATAATTCATTCTGGGTGATGGTAAGCTACACGTGTTGCCACAACAAAACTGGGGCAGACTAACAGAGATGTCAAATGTGATGCTTGCTACAGGTCTCAAAGCAGTTGGTACGGGGACAACAAATGGCTGAAAAAGCAAGATGGTAAAAGAAAAAAGAAGATTTAGCTGGGCAAACATCTAGCATGTAATTAAGGTAATTGATATCCATTCTGTAACATGTTTAGTGATAAAAAGGAATGTCCCTAAAGAGGCAGAGCCACTGAGAAATAAGGATATGCAGCGGCTCTCCAATCTGTGAGTGTGCATAACAAAAACAGATGCTTCAAAAACAACGATCCTCAATGTCATATTGCAAAGGCTTTGCAACTCCCATCATCCACAGTGCATAACATCATCAAAACATCAGATGAGCTGGAGATGTCTGCATAAAGGAGAAGGCCCAAGACCTTTATTGGATGCTCGTGGTCTTGGGGCCATCAGACGACACTGCATCACTGCATTGATATTACTAAATCGGTCTAGGAATACTTCCAGAAACCACTTTCAGTTTCCACAATCCTCCGCACCATCTGCACATGCCAACTAAAGCTCTATCATGCAAAACGGAAGCCATATTTGAACATGGGCCAAGACTCATCTGATATGGACTGTTTCACAGCAGGAAAGTCAAACAAGACAGTCAGACAAGTCCAATTGTAACATTCTTGATGGAATCATGTATGCTGTGTCCTTCAGGCTAAAGATGAAGAAGAAATTCTAGAGTGTTATCAGTGTTCAGTTCAAAAGCCTGTATGTCTGATAGTATGGGTATGGTATTAGTGCACACGGTATGGGCAGTTTGAATGCTGTTTGTACATCGTCCCCACAGATTTTTTTCAAAAGGCAACTTCCCAGACAACTGCTGTGATCAAGTTTTCGCTAAAAAGGCACAATCTAGACAGGACTCCAAAGAAAAAGACATTATTTTACTAGCTTAATGATTATTTTACACTTAACAACTGCTATGATTTAGACATTTGTTATGCTAAGTTTATTCAGGTGTGAATAAAAAAATTGCTTGTGTGATTTCAAGGTCTTAGTTTTTATTTTGCTCAAATTAATAAAAGAACGTTCCAAGATTTCTGGTTTTCAGGTTGTATACTGTATGAGGACTGCATTTCAGTTAAAGATTTTAGCAACAGTGGACAACAACAACTCATGGATAAATTAACAAAGGGAATTATTCAGAATAAGGAGAGACGGCATGAAAAACTGTCAACATGTGAACTGATTTATCATTTTAATGGCATCCATTAATCAAAAGCTGAACTCAAGACAGTTAATCAGGCAGTCAAGCATTGTGTTTGTCTTGAGTCACACCAACTGGACTTTACCACATTGGTATAGAATTCAGAGTTTACGCATTGTAACCAATTAGAGCACATTTTTCCATCTCTGCGGTTCGTCCTTTGTGCTTCCTGAATTCCTCCATCGTCATCAACTTTGATAAACTACCACGAGTCAATGCCAAAGTTTCCCGACAGCTAAAATGTCTTCGGTTAAGCTTGCTTGTTAAGTGTGATGAGTTGCATCTCCTCTTTTCACTTCTTTTGTTGAAGGTTTTCTTTCCCCATTTCAAGGTGTCCTGGTTACAGAGAGAACTGCTGCTTCACACAAAGGTGTGTGTGTGTGTATGAGGGAGGGTGACATATCTTCATTGTTTTGACGACACAAGATGTCACATTGAACTGCTACATTTTTTCTCTAAATCAAAAAGAGAGGTTTCTAGCAGAAAGAAAATAGTGAAGGGCTAAGTCTTGGTACACATCCATATACATAAAGTATATATTTCCTATTGCTGGATTTATCCATCTGTTTATCAGTTGTAAGTATCTCTTCTGTCATTGGTTTTAAGGCAACTCTTTCAGCTTGTATTTTCTGAATTTTTGTGTTTCTTTATGCCACATTTCTTACTACTCTGTGTCATTTACTAAGATCCCCCACAAAAATATGATGGACCATTAGAACCAGTGTAATATGTGGGTTTCTCATTGATTTGAGATTTAGATGATGTCTGTTCATGCACCTGCACTAGAGAACTGATCTTTTGACTTTTTTCCTGAATTTATAGTATCTTAAAACAACCCCCCTCCCCCTTTAGACTGAATAAAGTGTAGGGCTAAATGTGTGAAAAGATTAGTGAATGGCCCACTGATCTTAGTATAGTGGAGTGGATACATTCTGCCAAGATGTTTGGTATTTTTCCGTTTATAAAGAAATAACCTAAAAAAAGATATGTAAACACACAGGAATACCTGCAATAAACAAATAAATACATCTACATCTGCTTGTCTGCTGAGCTTCATGGATCACCGGGGGGCTGAACTGCTTTAAGATGCAGCATTTAACCCCTCTGGTTACAGACATGTACATTTATTTTATTTGCTAAAATAAGGAGCCAGTCTAATGAGACACAGACTGAATACAACACAATGTCTGCATGTATTATGCAGTAGACTGTGCAACATCAGCTCTTCTTATGGTGATAATGTGAGCAGGAAAAAAAAAACACTTAAAAGTGTTGGATCTCAGAGATGCTTTTCCCATGAGATGAGATTTTTTTACTGAAAGAGGAAAGTTACATTTGCAACAGCCCATTTCCCATGTCATGGCTTTCATGCTATCATTTTAAGTAAGAAATTTCCTGCTACCGTCTTTTCGTGCTTCAAACACAAACTTGTGAAGCCAGTGGTGAGTTTGCTAACCTTGCAGCAGCTCGGTAAAATATGTTTTTCAGTTAAACTGCAAACTACAGCACTCCTTCACTAATGTGCATACATTAAGTACAGACCTCTTTGTCAGCACATACTTGTGCCATAAAAAAGAAAATAGATAAATATAAAAAGCTCTAAATAACCAGAGGATTGCAGAGTGATGTGATGTCAGTCCAGAATGGGACCATACCATATGTAGTTATGGTATATAGGAGTTATGCTGTGATTTTATGAATGAAATGTGAAAAGCAGACAAGTCACCTAAGTTCATGGGTGAAGCAGAGTTGGATGCGGGGAAAATAAGTTTGCCTTCCTGCTACATTTTCAACGTAAAGACAAGTCATACAGTTTTGCACATTTGCTTCGTGGCAGGAGGTTGTTTTGCTCATAAGTGAGGTTTAAAATAAGCTATGCAAGTGATTGCACTTTTTTGTGAAGCACACAGTGGAATGTTAAGTGCTGTATTTGTCCATGGAGTCATGAAAAAGTAAAGTTTAATCCCATCTTTATGAAAAAAAGACATTTCCATGACCATCTATTACCAAGTCCCACCAAAGTATCACTTGTTCTACTCCTGTAATGGATTACAGTTTGCCCATGCTCAGGCCATGTACAATTTAACCGACAAAATTCAAAAGTATCAGACTTGAAAATACAATTTGTTGTTTTTCCTGCACTACAACGTTTCCTAATTGTACATCTTTCCCCTGTTATTAGTTTACCACTCATGTCTTTTAGTGTGTTCAGTCTGTAGAGTCACTCAAGTAAATAATTAATATGTGGTGCACACCATCTTGATTTATTTTTTGCTTCTGAGTCTAAGGGTAGATATTGTAAGAATCAAAGAGCAAATAAATGAGTCAAATACAATGCCATACTCGAGCTGAAATTAGTATTTTCTTTCACTGAGAGATGATTGACATGCTCTATAAAATGATATGGGGGAAAAAATGGGATGTTAGGAATTTATAGAAAACATTGAAAATATAAAATGTAAGGCATAAACAGAATTTGTCAAATTCTAACAAGTTAAGAGGTCAACATTTCAGAATGTCTTAAGCTTTTTTGTGATTTCTAAGGTAATCTTTTGGAATAGTTCCCCAGGCTTCTGGAAGAACTTTACAGTACAAAGCTTTTCTTAAAGGTTAGCCCCCTTTCCATTCTCTATAAATATGTTGAGGTCCGGGCTGGGAGGGGGATTCATCACAATATAAAATCTGTTGTCACTGATTTTCTATGCAGTTCTTGTGTCATTGGAATACCTCAGCCTTTTCTCCCTCCTTCACTTCTTGAAAAATGTCTTCTTGACAGTCACCCTTTCATGAAAACCATTCTGACAAGGCTTCGGTGCATAGTAGACAGATCAACTGGGTCAGATGCATGTTTCAGGTTCTGTGTCAGGCCTTTCCTGTTTTTTTTTTTTTCTTTAGGGCATTACTGTCAGATATTGTTCAGCTGTTGAATACATTGTCATTTTTGCAGACATGATGCTTCTTTTTGTAATCCACTTTCCACAAACGCTCAGAGATCCCAACTTCCCATCTAATACACTTTTTAGAATCACCTGGTCTTGTTGAAATTTTCAACAGATACAAACAACTAAATAAATGGGAACAAAATATACCTTTGCAAAAGACTACTTGTAACAAAAAAGATTAAATAAAACAGGTTTATAACTTATATTATGTGTCTTTTTTATTGTTGAATAATTAATATGTCATTAAATAGTTCAGAAACACTCACACAAAAACACATTACAAAAAGATGATGAAAAAATGAAAAACATGTGCCCCATGTAATGCTCAGGTAAAATCACTGGAGCAAGAAAACCTTTGAAATACCTTCAGAAAAAGGCTGACTCATCATTGCAATAAAACATACAGAAATGATGGGTGGGTAAAAACTTTTGGAAGGTAAAACCATGTTAAAGAAAATTGTTTCTTTGCTTTTAAACTTCATAAACTGTAAATATGAGCTGTCTAAGATGATGAAAATAAAATGATCATGTTTCAACAGTGTATGTAAAAGTCTGTGCAAATATTACAAATATAAGATTTAAAAAAACAACTACAAATCAAAATGATTTTTGTACATTTTTACTTACTAATAGCTTCTGGAAACATTCAACCAGTAAAATGCTGCAACTGTCAATTTGTCTGTTAATTGATTGACATGTTTTTCCACTCCTGTTACATTGCTCATAATTAATCATTTCAAGCTACTTTTCATGTCTGTAACATCAAGGTGAGAATTTAAACATTCTTATTGATTGCAGGTTTTCTCTCCGCTCCTGAAGTTTCTGAAAGTGGAATGGGAGATTAAGTGGATGTCTATCTCCCAAACCTAAATATCACGTTAAACTATCCTTCTAATAAAACCTTTGATTTGAGATGTTTTAGACAACATCCATGTACTGCTACTACAGACTGCTGGAGGATCTCCCAAATGTCCTGAGGCTGGTTCTATTGAAGGTCTTTGTAAAAGATGTCTCTCGATTACTCGCTACCAACCAGTGCATGGTCAAGAGTGAGGGACTGGGTTAAACTAAAGATTCAATTAAATTTATATGAATTGCATGATATGAATAAAACTATAATTAACTGATCTGATTTAGACTGAAATAAATCAGTATTATGGGTTATAGTTTGATTTAAATTAGAATCTGACTTAATTACCTGCTTCAAGTGCCTTAAAATGACAACAGCAACAATTTAATGTCATTGGGTCAGAAATCGACCATCCACCAACATTTTTCAGATTGTATTTGTATTTGTATTTATTTATTTTTTTGAAAAACTATATTTATCTCTTACGGGAAATTCAAACGTCTGCATTTAACCCATTCTTAATGGGTTAAGGACCTTGCTAAGGGGTCCAGAGTGGATAGCCAAGCATTCCAACCCGCTACGCAACCCACTAGGCTATCCACTCCCCCTTATTATTTTGTAGATCATTGCACCACAATGAGCCCACGTTTGGTCTGACTTACTGCACTTACAAACAGGGCTATAAGCCTAAACGTCCGAATGGTGAAGCCTATGGTCTAGACATGTCTTATTATGTGCAAATTATCATGTTTAGACAGCGGCGTCTTTGTTTTATTACAGTATTTCACACTCTAGCAACAGTAGGCACCCACCTAACTCATCATTGGTATTTTGTGTTAATTGTGCGGTGTTGGCTGGGATGGTACTGCATCACATTGTCGGCCTGATTTATTCTTTCAGCCTGCCGCTGTGGTTTGATAACTTAGCTGATTAGTCAAAGTATTAAAGACAGCCTTAAAAGTAAAGTCCAGTCCTTTTATTTGCAAAAAAACAATAAGAAAAAGCTGTATTTCTGCTGATCTGTAGCGTTTGCCTAGATGGGAAGTGAATTTACCCGGTGTGACAAATTACACAAATGTTGTAAGAGGAGCCTATCGAGCCACTGACTGTACTTCTACAGATGGAAACAAGAGACTCCACTCCCAGAATTCATCGCAACGTATATTAAAATGGCGGCGTACGAGAAAAAATAACATTTCAAAATGTCTAAAAACTAAGTAATGTTGAGTATTTTAAGGATGTCATATTTACGGCCGAAAGAAGATTAATTGTTCTTTCTAGCTGATATTCCTTTTAAGCTGTGACACTGCTGAACTCTACAGGATATGCCAACACAAAGACATAGCATCAACAACTTCAGGGGAATTCTTTACCATTTTTTCATGTCAAAGATGAGAACAGTAGCTTCAATGAGACTTTGAAAATGTAAACAGGTCCTGGAATAACTAATTTGTTCAAGCACAAATTAAGGGAAAACATGCTTCAGGCCTTTTGACAAGTGAGTGTGGAAAATGATAAAAGACGTAGCTTCCTGCTTTGCCTCTAATTGGTCTCTTATCATTTTTCTTTCAGAAGAAGAAACAAGCCATCTCCTAATGCAAAGCTGTCACACGTACATTCGCAAGTCGGTGTGAACGAGCAGCATGACATAAACAGAAATTAGTGACAGAAAATCTTAATTTTCTAAATATCTTTCAACCTCAAAGTGCCCATCCAGTCTCGATCTTAAAACATTCCCATTTTTAAAAGAACATTTGATTACAAGTTATTATGTGTTGACCTGAATTCTTGATTTCTTATTGTGTACTTCCCTATTCAAAAGTTAGGTGAATGGTGTCTTTGACACTTTATGTTCACATTTAGATATAAAGCTATGAAATATTTCCAAGCAATGTGGACAGTCGTGTCAGGCAGCTTAACCGGTATACTCCATTCACGATGAGAAATCTAATTGTACATTAAAGGAGCTATACCTGATATTATTTTAATCCTTCTAAGAAAAATAGTTTTTAGATAAAAGGGGTAAGTCCATAAAAATGAATGAGTCATAGATGCGCATATTTAAGACTCCAGGATATTTTATTTAGCGAAAACAGCTGATTTTTAGCTTTGGTGTGACGCTCTTTCTCTGCCAATGGGGTTAAATTCTGTAACTTCTGGATTTCCTAGGGGAACGCTCTTACTATAATTAACTTAAAAGAACTTATTTATATCAGGTATAGCTCTTATAAGTTTTAATTTCTGCATCTGCTCTGTGCTACTTTCATTTGGTCATTTTTTCATTGCTGCGCAAGGGAAATGTTTCCCTGAAGTCACAACAGCGTGTTATTCTGAATGTTGTCATTAATGGCAACCACTCTTCACACCATTTTATCTCTGCACTGATTATGTCAAAATCAACTGATAAAGTCTAATACCTGCTTGGATGACTCAGTTAACACATACCTTACTCTCCAGTCTCAATTTTGAAAAAAGTTTTCCTTAATAACAGCAACACACAGACTCTTTAAATAGAGTAAAGTAACAATATACATACAAGTGTCCTAAAAGGATTGCATTCAAAGAAAAATGCTGTTAAATCTTTGCAGCTAAATGTTGCCACCCCAATCAGCCGTGTAATTGCTGACACACCAGGTACAATCAAATCATTTCCAACAGGACACTTGAACGGTGGCTGTACTTTGAGTATATCAAAAGTAAAAAGTTTTACATTTTCTTTATGTTTTACCAACATCTGAATTATAGAAAACAAGTAACAGTGTACATTATTTGTGTTCTTTCGCTATGTTTAATGGTGCATCCCTCTGCAATGGCTGGGGTAAGTTGGACAACTAAAGTTGGCTGTACAACGGAGCAATTATAAGAGAGAGCATTATGAAAGATGAATGGGATCATGGTCAAGCTGAATGCCCCCCACCCCCACCACCCTTTTTTTTCCTTTTGACCTTTCTGACATTTGACTTTCAGCTGGCATCATCTCCAACAAGCTTATCATCTTAATGTTTTTCAACACCCAAAACAAAGTGCCAACATGCATCATCCCCCAAAGCCTAAGCAGAGCAGGGCAGAGGTGCTGTCTGCCATATCACATTTAAATAAACAAAAGTGAATTTAATTATAGCGACCTCCATCAAGCCAGCCACTACACTCCGATATGCATCATCACAGGCATCCCACAAGCACAAGAATTTGACATTCACAGTGAGACATTAAAGCACTACACAGCTGTAATAATAATGCTTCTGTGTTACTTTTCACCTCTAAAGCAGAGGTACTGGTTTCAATCAAAACAATTGACTTCTGCCTGACCTCCTTCCTCTGACTACAGTCCACAGATGCCTTGAGTGTGCCTGGATCCACACACTCTGCCCTTCGAACAGAAGTGCTTTAGAGTGTAGCCTACCTAATTGACTTTGTAATAGTGTCATAGTTCACTGCCACCAAATTGACTGAGTTTTCAAGCATGCTTTGGCAATAGTGATAGCCTGAAAAAAATACTAAAGAGTTTCCCTGTGCAACTCTACATTCATCACCTCTGATACAACAAGAAGCAACAGAACAGCAACACTGGAATGTTTGTCTTTTTATTGAGATATTGGATCTTTATTCAGTAATGTGTTTTGCTGTTACTTCACTTGGATTTTTCCCCTAGGCTACCAATGCTTCACAAGTTACAAACTCCAGTTAATTCTCAATTTGATTTACTTTGTTACATTACTGTCATTTAGCTGACACTTTTATCCAAAGTGACTTACAATTGAGTTTTTACCAACCGTTACATCACTGAAGGCAATGAGGGTAAGGGGTCTTGCCCAAGGACACGAAAGGTGACTGAGGTGGGAGCAGGATTCAAATCACCCTTCACATCACTGAATGACCCGCCCTACCACCTGAGCAACCTTTCCCGTCTATGTTTAAAGTACTAAACATAGTGTTTGATAGTTTTCTGGAGGAGTATTCAAAGGACACATGTTTAGGGTGTGAATCTCTAAGTCTCTCATTTAGATTAAAGTTACAATAAAGAAGGTTGTAATTTTCTGTGTCTTCAACCTGTTGTGCTCCAGAGCCCCTGCTACTGGGTGATAAAGGGGATAATGTCTGATTTCGGGCTGCACGGTGGTGTAGTGGTTAGCACTGCGGCCTCACAGTGAGAAGGC